>JZKD02S1672679.1:390197-438185 GCA_000966675.3 Picea glauca | reverse complement strand
TAATGGTCATAGGGATGATGAAAATAATGTGTAACAGAGAGCCCCCCAAAGTATGAAGTTAGAACAGAGTGATAACTGAAATACTTTGTCGAGTGTGTGTAGGGAACAAGGAACAATCGATCGGAAACCTGCCAACAAACAAGGAAATACAGTACAATAATATATCACCACTGAGGTAGGCATTCCCATACTCAGAATACAAATGAATCAGAGCATAAATGTTGACATGCAAAGATCCATGTCAAGTAAGACAGGTCATGGCCACCAAACATACACTATGGATCCATGCCACTATGACTCAAATCTGAACATAGCCACCAAAAATACACCGCGGATCTGTGTTAAAGGCTCAAATTTGAACATATCCATGATACATACAATGTGGATCTATGCAACAATACAAACATAATATACTCCAACGCAACCTGAATCTGTTAGAAAAGATTCAGGGTCTTCATCTCCACCACTCTATAGTACAAATCTAACCATGTGAATACATGTGCTAAAGTCGAACATGGTAGAAACCACTTGATTACCGTTCATTAGTGTATACCGTTAACAAGTGCAAGGTAAATCAATGAATATGAATCAATGAGCTGAGGTTGAACACTCGACAGAATCTCTCGATCAAAGGTTGATAATGAAAACCCACTGTCGAAAGTGAGGAAACTTGCCATTAAGGAATGCAAGTTCCAAGGTACCAATTAGTTTCTAAGTCTAATTCATGGATAATGAGTTGAAGTCAATGGGAAAAGCCTCGTCATAGGAGGGCCTTAATGTATCCCACATCAATGAAATGAAACAAGTAACAATATTTGATGTAGATCAGAGTAACAAGTGATTCAATACTGACTCAGGGATGGTCAATGCAATAGAAGGATTTAAGGACTGCAGAAATGGCCAACGCAATAGGAGGATTTCCGGGTTGAACTTCTCTTTGAACATATTGATGACACGACAATTGTCTTGGAAACACTAACTCAACAACAGGGATCACAGACAGATTTGTAATCTTATAAAGGATTATAACCAAGAGACAAGTGGATTTTCCAACCTAGACACAAGGCAAGTGAAAGGGTGTCATGTTCAAAAGCGACTCTTCCATGGAAAACAGGTTTAGACATATTTCTTTCTCAAATTTCCCCCCACCATTTCTGGTGAGTACCTCCTTATTTTTACACAATATTGAGGAGGATAACATATGCTTGTAATGTAAGATCATCCTTCTGATGAGTCCTTCGAAGTGTGTTTAATGAACCCTAGGAAGGAGTGGTTTGGTCCCATATGGGTCTTTCGATGTTTGTTTAACGAGTCCAAAGATAGAAAACTCGAGAGTTTTTCATGTTTATAGAGTCTGAAAACACTTAAAGAGAAATCTCTCAGTTCCTTTTTCGTAAAGTAGTCCGATGAGACCAAAAACGAGATAAAATATCACTCAACAGATGTTTTCTTCAAATACTTTCACAAGCATGAAAAGAACAAGATCATTCGGCAATATTTTCATATTTAGAGAGTCTGAAAAGAGCTTAAAGGGAACTCTAGGGGGTTCCTTTTTCGTATAGTAGTCCGATGAGATTGAAAAAGAGATAAACTATCGCTCGATAGACGTTTTCTTAAAATACTTTAACAAGATCGCTTGGAAATCTTTTCATATTTAGAGAGTCTGAAAAGATCTTAAAGGGAACTCCAGGGGTTTCCTTTTTCGTATAACCTTTATGAGTCTGAAAAAGTGATAAAAGTTTACTCGGTTACATTCTCACTTATTTACAAGCACGAGAAAGAACAAAGACTAAGCTCGGTAATTTGTTCTCATGTATTTACAAGCATGAGAAAGAACAAAGACTAAGCTCAGGATTTTTTTCATTTTTATGCAAGATTTAAAACTAAACTAAACTATTCTTGGAATAGATTTTATTTTTAACAAGATTAAAGATAAACAAAACTATGCTTGGATTTGGTTTCATTTTTACACAAGCTTGAACCAGAGGAAACTATGCTTGAACCTGGTTTCATTTTTACACAAGCTCAAACTAGAGAAAACTATGCTTGAGGTAGGTGGTTTCATTTTTACACAAGCTTGAACCATAGAAAACTATGCTTGTAACTTCCCAACACATGGTTGGTACTTATCCCCTAGCTTAAGAAACTAGCGGCTCTACTTCAGCATGAAGTCCAGAGGCTAAAAGTATTGTCCCCCAAGCTTCATTTTGTCCAATGACACAGGTGGAGGAAATGAAACTTCAAATTCTAAACGAAGGACTTGACTCAAAAAGAGGGGGAAAACTATTTCATTTTTTAGCAATATTGACAAAGGAGAAGAACTATGCTCGTGACTCTAGGTATAATCCCCATACCACTATTTCATTTTTTAATGAGCTTGAGATGGAAACGAGAACTATGTTCATAACCTCTGGTTCATTTTTTAACGAGGTTGCCACAGAGACACAAAAAAAAAACTGTCCTCATAACTGGTTTCATTTTTTAATGAGCTTGAAATTAGAAAACAATGCTCAAGAACCTTTGTTTCATTCTTTAACGAGGTTTCTTCAGAGATGCAAAAAATATCCTTGAAAGTGGTTTCATTTTTTAACGAGATTGAAATTAGAAAACTATGCTCCAGTTTGGTTTCATTTTTTAACGAGCTTGAAATCAGAAAATCATGCTCATAGACCTTTGTTTCATTTTTTAATGAGGTTGCCTTAGAGACACAAAAACTATCCTTAAAGTTGGGTTCATTTTTTAATGAGCTTGAAAGAAGAAAACTATGCTCAAAGATGGTTTCATTTTTAATGAGCCTGAAATCAGAAAACCATGCTCGAAGCTGGTTTCATTTTTTAATGAGCTTGAAATCAGAAAACCATGCTCAAAGACCTTTGTTTCATTTTTTAACGAGGTTTCCTCAGAGACGCAAAAACTATCCTCAATGTCTCTCTTCTTGATCATGGATTCCAAGAGGACAATGCTCCAGAATGACACCATGTCAAGGGACAAAAATTGGTCATGGCTTCCAAGAGGTATTCACTGGAAGGAAGAAAAACAATCTGGAAGGACACCATGTCAAGGGTCGCGATAGGAGTAAAGAGATCAGGCTCTAACAACCCTATCGAAGAGATCACCATGTCAATTACTGGATCTAAGTCACCAGAAGTTGAAGCCATGGGCGACAACACCACATAATTGACCTGTGGCGGGGGTGATACCATCTACATATAAGATCCATTTAGGGAGGAAATCCAGTTAGGGACAATGAATGAAAGTTGATCAACAGTCACAACTCGTCCATCGTGAGGGAAATATATCACACGAAAAAGAGTAGACACAATAGCTTTCATGGCATAGACATAATCTTGCCCAAGGAGTAAAGAGAAATACAAGGGGTCTTGGACTACCATGAAGTCAATAAAGATAGTTTTCCCTCCCAAAGTTACATGAAACTGAGGAAGGATCCCTAAAGGTTGACTAGTTCCTTTGTTAAAAGCTAACAGATTCTACGTAACCAACACAAGTTGAGGAAAACCTAAAGCTTGCCAAGCAAAAGAGGACAAAATACTAACGGATGCACCTTCATCTATTAGTGTCTAAGGAATGTCTCGACCACAAACCTGTAATGTAATATGGAAAGGAATGTGAGAGGGAAGATGAGGTCCAGTTAGCACATCCCAATCAAAATGAATGGCCGAATTACTTGGAGGGGGTTCCATGAGAGAAGGAGGAATACCCACCAGCATGGTAGATTCTGTGTCAATGAGAAAGACATGGGTAGTATTAGGTTTACTCTCTAGAAGGAGAGTAGGATCAACCGATGACGAGATCAGATCGACCACTTAGGTTTCATTCTCCAAGGGGAGAATGGGGTCGACAGGTGGAAACGGATCAACCACTTGGGTGACACTCTCTAACGGGAGAGTGGGATCGACTGAGGATGGGATCGGATTGACCTCTTTAGTTTCACTCTCTGAGGGGAAAGCGGGGTTAACCGAGGATGGTACCAAATCAATCACATTATCAATTGGTTCAACTAAGGACGTGACAATATTGACGACATGATCAACCAGATTTATTGGTGAAGGGACCAGAGTGATCATTCCATCAACTATAGGGGGGTCAAGAGTAAGCTTGTGATAAGTAGCTAGAAGTTGAGGCGGTGAAATAGTCATGTCTTCCAGCAATTTCGAGGCTTTGTCCATACGAGGGAAAAGGTGAGTTAGATGACTCCCTTTGCATAACATACACAGGAACTTGACTCTACTTTTCTTCTTCCCAACTGTATCATGAATAGTTGACAGGAGGTCATCATCATGTTTTTTAGAGGCTGACGACATGGGTTGGTCAGGGTGTGTAGACCATACTTCTATAACCTTGGGTAGACTAGGGAAATCCTTAAGAAGATGGATATCCTTACAAAGCCTGCAAGGGTACTTGGGCTTATGGGTTGTTTGGGTGATCTTGACATCATCAACACTCCTAGCACGATTAACAGTAACTGGTTGTTTTCCAACATGTTTGATAGTGGTTGGAAGTTTGGATCCTTTCTTATTTTTCTTCTTCTTATTCTTTCGTTGCTTCTTCTTCTTATCTACCAAGTTACTAGCTTGAGATATTTCACTCGACGAAGAAGATGAAATGGAAGAAGACCTTGCAAGTGAAGAAGGCGAAGAATATCTTATTGGTGAAGATGGTGAAGGATCAACATGAGGTTTATTTTCTTGGGGGGAAGTGCTTACGACTGAAGCACTTACTGCATTCGGGATTACCTGAGTAGAAAACAACCATACTGGTAATCCAATTGTGAGACCCGGAAGGCTCAAAGTAGAATTGTTTTTCCATAAGAAGGAAAAACAAAAGGTTCCCCTAGAGTAGGGGTTCCTTCATTGGTCATTTCGGGAACTGACACCATTAAAATAAAGATCCAACTTAGAGTCTGCTAGGGAAAACAAACAGCACACGCTAAAAATCTAGTAAGAAAGAAAGAAAACAAAACCTTCTTGCAATGAGTTCACTAGTTGGTGATGAAATCCAAAGTCGTGGGAACAAAGTAAGAAGGAGTCGAGATAGAGTGGGTGTAAAAGTTACGTTGACGACCTTCTTAATGGACTTACACCCTGGTGCAAGCTCCCACACATAATCATGGGTATACCCTCCAAGGAGCCCGAGTGAGTTTGGCCAACGTCGATTCCAGGTACTGTGAAGACTTTCCCCTCCATAGTCACCTTGTGTAAAAACCCTAAAGAGATAGGACACTAAGGTTACCAATCACTATAGTGATGCCTGGGGAAACAGTCGACAGTCTGATCCACGCGCAAGGGTAGGGTATCTAACCCGAAATCAACTTGAAAGGCTTCCACTCATCATTGTGGGTATACCTCTCAAGCGATCCCCATAATACATGTAATATCTACACCAAGCACAACAAAGGAGGGTGAGTAACTCTGCCAGTCTCAATGCGACCTTGTGATTGACCCTTGTGTTAGAAGGCCTTCCTAGGACAAAATGTAGTAAGTGGATTTAACTCTCCCTATCACAAGATACTATGTTTGTTTGCAGCTTTGAAAATTTATCTTTCACTCCTATTCCAAATCCCTACGAATAATCTAATGTAGGTTTGCTACCAGAAAATATAAAAATGTCTAATCAATTTTTATAAGCGCTTTATTTTATGGTTGTTGTTACTCAAGAGGAAAATGGCGTAGAAAATATGGTGTTTTGACCAACTCGAAATTTATGCAAAGAGATGAAGATGCAATATTTTCATTTCGATGAAAGCTATGCTATGAGAAGGAGAAATCATTTATCATTCCCAGATGCACAACGTCCCAAAATTTATTAAAATCATCAATATAAAGATTCTCAAGAAATGAGAAAAAGAGACTGTACACCAATGCACGATTTATGGCCCCCCCGGCCATGAGGGGGGGATTTTTCAGAATTTAAGACCAAAAAATGCCAAGAATCATGCAATTTCGCCTCTTCAAATGTAAGGATGCCCCCAATCTAATATAAAGCAAGAAATTAAATCTGTTTGTTTCAAAATTTCACTAAAATAAATAATGAACTTTCTTAAAACAAAGAAACCCAAACTAAAATCTTTCTTTTAAAGCGAACTATTCAGAAGAAATATGATCTTTCCCTAAACAGTTCTAAAGAAAACACATGCTTTGTAATTGAAAGACACTCAAAGAAAGAGACTAATCCTTCAAAACCAAACAAAGCAAAGATGGCTAAAAGCAACTCAAAGAATGTCAAGAAGATTGTAAACAGATCAATATAGGATCCAAAAGTTCAATCTAGTTGATCAAAGTAAAACTGGGCATCAAAAGATAACAAGAACCAATCCAAAAAAAATTAAAAAACGAGTTTGTTGCCTAGTAGTGGGGTGCAGTGCGAAAATCAGGTATTTTCGCAGTCTAGAATCTGGTAGGGTGTGAACAGGTCACACTGGTTTAAACAATGGGGTGCAAAAATCAAGGGTTTTTGCAGCCTCCAGACAGGTACAGTGCGAGACTGTTTGTAATCAAGGACTTCTAGGTCCAGAGTGTCTATATGGATCTCCCACGGACTCAGAGACTGGTTGGAAAGGAAAAATAGTAGGCTAAGATAAAATGACCAACAAAAAACCACAAAATGAGTCGTATCCCTAGTGGAGTCGCCAATTTTGTTATCGGATAAATCGGTAGGTGCGAACACTAACTGATCTCCCTAGATCCACCTATATCTAGAACAAAACACACCAGAACATGATGCTTTCCTTAAGTTTTAAATATTAAATTTACTAACTAAAGAGGGATAGGTGACATACCGTTTAAACGTCGCTTCCTCTCGCCATCGCCATTCTATCTCTGTTCCAACACTCATACAATGATGATCCTACAAAAGAACGCAACCAACCAAAGTGAAAGTAATAGCATAAACTCAATATAAACCTATGTATGTGATCAAGGAATCATACAATAAAACAAAACAAGATTTATAGGAAAGAATAATATTACTATATCATATTAAATGTGAAAGAGAAATTACAACCGTGGCCTTCATGTTGTAAGGTCCCTTCCAACTGTCCCTTGTTCCCCACACACTTCCACTTGAATAATTCTGAGAGCATAGATCTGATAATGTTCACAATCTATCTTGACAAAATGGCTCATCTAGCCAAGCTAACAATCTCCAAAGCTCATCCAATCCAAGCTAATCCAAAAAGCTAACAAAGCTCAAAAGATAACTTTCTCCATGAGAGCTCCTCTCCTTTTATAAGTTGAAGAGGATAAGGTGAGGAGGTTAGGATGATCCCACTAAATCATGAAAGTGAGTAAGATCTAAACCATTCGGATGCCACTTCACCATGGAAGGTTATCCTTCTAGAAGCATCGAGAAGATGTTCATTTTTCCCACGTATGAGCATTTTTGCACCCTGCCTATATAGCAACCTGCGAACACTTCGTGACCTAGCTATGGTGCATCTTGCGAAAATCAGACATTTTCGCACCCTGCCTATATAGCAACCTGTGAACATCCTCTTTAATAGGGTTTTTACAAAGGAGAATGCAACTTCTTTTCTCAGGAAACATTCTTCTCCCTTCTTTCGTCAGGAACTCAGGCCATTGACCCCTCTGAAGGCAACAGATAGGTTTACATCATTAATGGTCATAGGGATGAATAAAATAATGTGTAACACCTGGGTACAAGAAGTTGGGAATCAAACCAATCGATCCATTACCAGATCGACCACGTCAAGCCCGGCAACAACCCATGGGAGACAAAGATAAAGATGATGGAGCAAGAGATCCTATTAAAATGTTGCTCGAGGAAGCCCTCATGCAACAAAGGAATGACATGATGGACAAATTCACATGAAAACTTGAGAAGCATCTTCATTAAGCGTCCATGCAACCCCCTTCAAGGTACATGCAAATTTTGATATTCCATTATTTGAAGGATTGATAGATGCGTATGTTGTAGATAAATGGTTGAATCTACTCAAAGGATATTTTTCGATCCACAATTTTTTCGATAGGGAAAATATCACTTTTTCACTCCTCAATTTCATTCCCCATGTTAAAGACTGGTGGGATACTTACTCTGAGCAAAGGGTCGTGGAGGAATATGAAATTTTTGTGGTGGCCTGTGTTGGCACAGGGGTAGACCCAGGGTTCATCTCTAACAACGTAACAACAATACCTAACTATTGGCCCTTTTGGAAACACCTAGGAAGCAGATGTAGTCTCACCTGAAGTAAAAATAGGGGGTTGCATGACACATGTGTCTACAACCAGAGGAAATGCAAGTGGATCCAAGCCAACAACACACAACAACCTAGTTATTCTTTATCTCCTTTAAGCCTACTGCACGAGCTATATCTTAGATCTAACACAATGATGCAATAAAAGAATAATAGAAGGAAAAATAACACAACATCAACCACAGAGACACAAATTATACGTGGTTCACCCTCTCCCTAGAGCTACGTCCACAGAATTGTGTTTCTTGATATTATATGAAAACATACAGTTCTATATGTGCTCTTAGATTGTATATCTCTCTCTCATTATCTTCTTCTCTTCCCTCCCTGCACACCTAGCTACAAGGTTGATCTTCTCACCTAGCTAAGTGCTCTCACACACAACACCAGAGTGCTCTCACACACAACACTTCTCTCTCACCAGGACAATAATAACTCCACCACAACAATAATGATGAACTCTAAATGAACTTAGCACCAACCCATCCCAGGTCCTATAGACCTTTATTTATACATTACAATGATTCTCGGACAACCTTAGGTTGAAACCTAGGTGTCAAAACCCTAAAATACCAAAACCCTAGGTGTCTAAAACCTTAGGTCAACTTGACCTGCATTTTCTGGGCTTCACCAACCTATCTTTCCTTATTTCCTGTGAGGTGCTCCAAAGCATCCATTGGTGTATTTTTCCTCTTGCTGATTTGGACACGATCCATATTCCTTGCTGATTTGTTCTCCTCTATCTTCTCATCCAACGACTCGTTTTCCCTTACTTTTCTCCTTCTTTTATTCTCCTTTGGCCACTTCGACCCATTCTCAGTCAATGTGCCTTCTGCATAGTTCACACTTTGTATTTTATTTTCCTTTTCCTTCACTTTCTTTCTTAATCCATACCCAAGGGCCAACAGGCCCCCAACACTCACATGTGACTCATACCAAGGCACTGTAGGTTTGAACCTTCTATTTTTTCTTCAACTTCAGACTATGCGGAGCAACCTGTTCTTTCTGATCTATCCTTCCCCACTGTGTGCAGACTATATTTTCTGTTTCTGGTACCCATTTTCAACTTCACTTGGTACATAGACCCTTCTCCTTCTACTTTTACTAAGAGATGCGAGGCAATTGGTTTTCATAGTACAATTTAAACTGACTCCCATTTACCAAACCTTCCTTCCATTCTCCATTCAAAGTCTTCAATTGTGAAACTCCTGCTTCTGTAACATAGGCAACCTCATATGGCCCAAGCCAATGTGTCATGAACTTCCCTGGATGCTTCATGAACTTGTTGTCATATACCAATACTAGGTCTCCTTGCTTAAATGATTTCTTCTTGATATGTCTATCGTGATAGGCCTTTTCTCTTTCCTTATGTACCTGCTGATGAAATCCTACAATAAACTTGTCTTCCTCCAGTTCGACCAACTACGCAAGCCTATTTTGAATAGCACCAGTGTCATCCCTATCTGTGAATGTTGCAATTCTTAGACTAGGAACCAAATATTCCATAGGTACAACTGATTCAATACCATAAACCAACTTAAAGGGAGTCTGCATTGTCAGCTTATTGCAAGTATTTCTATAGGCCCATAACACTATTGGTACTCTCAAATCCCAATCATCTCTGTCCACACTGCAAATCTTCATCAGCGTTGTCTCCAAGATCTTATTGAAGGATTCCACTGAACCATTAGATGTTGTATGGTATGGAGTGTTGTTCTGATGATGAACTGCAAATTGCTGAGTCAAGGATTCAATAGTTTTATTAATAAAATGTGTGCCTTGATCACTCATAAGGATATCCGGGAATCCAAACCTGGTTATGATATCATCAAATATGAACCATATAGTTGTAGTCTCACTACAATTCTTGACTTCTCTTTCTTCTTCCCATCTGGTCAAATATTATGTCACAGTGATTATGTATCTTGCTCATGTGCACTTTCCTGGTGGGTTTATAGGTCCCATGAAATCAATGGCCCATTTCTCAAATGCCTGTAAGGTTATCTGGGGTGCTAAAGGAATCTCATCCCTTCTGGAAGGTTTCCCAACTCTTTGGCACACATCACAGGCTCTATAGTATTCCTTAGCATCTTTGTGTAAAGTGGGCCACCAGAGGCCAACTCTAAGAACCTTATGCACTGTTTCTTTTTATACATAGTTTCTTCCTACAATTCCTTCATGTTCTTCTTCCATAATCAGTGGTCTCTCTGCCTCCATAACACATCTCCTTAAGATCTCACTAGGTCCCATATTATATATTTGTCCAGATATGAGTGAAAAATATGCAAGACAAACTACCAGTTGTTTCTTATGAATGATAGTATATTCGCGAGGTTCCATCCCTGTAGATAGGAACTGGAATATCTCAGAGAAGTGATCATCAAACTTTTTGATGGCCAACAACTATGCATCTAGTAGTGTATCCTCCAAACTAGTAGGTTCCTCTCCATGTTCCAACCTAGACAAGTGGTCAGGTCCCTTGTTCATTCTCCCTGGCTTGACGACAATATCGAAATCATATTCCTAGAATAACAAAATCCATATGCATATCCTTCCCCCCAACACTGGCTTGTTGACTAGGTATTTCAGCGCATAGTGATCAATGAACATCTTAAAGTGTCCTCCCAACAAGTAGTGACGAAACTTCTGCAACGTATACACCATGGCTAAACCTTCTCTCTTAGTGGTAGTGTAATTTATCTCAGCTATTGAGAGTTCCTTGCTAGCAGAGGCTAATAGATGGTCAATATTTCCTAATCCTATTTGTGCTAGCACTACTACCAATGAAATAGATAATGCATCGACATGCACATGAAATTCTTTACTCCAATCCAGGAAAACCAGAATAGGAGCAGTGACCATTTTCTGTTTCAGTGTGTCGAAGCTCTGCTGGCATTCTTCTGTCCATTGAAACTGTCAATCTTTATTTAAAATATTCTCCATGGGTGTTGTAATCTGTGCATAGACCTTAATGAACTTTTTTTAGTATCCAGTATGTCCTAGCGCAGTGTGTATATATTTAAGTGAAGTAGGAGGGGTATATCAACAATAATGGAAATCTTGGATGGATCTACCAGCAACCCCTGCTTACACACAATATGGCCTAGAAACACTCCAAAGGGTAAAAATAAGATACACTTCTTCAAGTTCAGGGCAATCTGACATTTCCTGCACTTATCCAACATTAGTCTTAAACATTCAATATGATTTTGCTATAAGCTAAAAACAGTCCAATCATCAAAATATGCTTCCAAAAATTTATGTTAAAATTCCTTGAATTCTTTAACCACCACCCTAGAAAAGATGG
Organism: Picea glauca; assembly: GCA_000966675.3. Lineage (NCBI taxonomy): Eukaryota > Viridiplantae > Streptophyta > Pinopsida > Pinales > Pinaceae > Picea > Picea glauca. The sequence goes on along the minus strand of JZKD02S1672679.1, from coordinate 426,645 downwards.
TTGGTGCATTCTTCAATCCAAAAGGAATCACTGTGTACTAGTAGGATCCCCATTCTATTGCAAATGTGGTCTTATGGTGATCTTCCTTGGCAATCTTGATTTTGTGATAACCTGAAAAGTCATCTGTGAAGGAGTATACTTCCTGTCCTCCTACATTATCTAACACTTCATTAGTAAATGGTGTAGGGAATGGATCATGTAAACATTCATCATTCAGTTTCCTCAAGTCTACATAGATTCTGATCTCTCATGTATTTTTATCTTACACCACCATAGGGCTAATCCATTCTAACTCTTCAACAGGTTCTATGATTCTTTCTTCCAACATTCTGTCTAATTCAATATTGACTTTCTCCTTATACTTGGGATTCAGTCTGTAGGGTCTCTGATTGACTGGTCTTGCATATGGTTTCAAGGGGATCTTCATTTATCCCATGGGCCCTTTAACTCCCTTCATATCAGTGAACTTGGTTGGAAACAAGTCCTAATATTCATGTAGTAATTCGATGATATTTTCAATAGTGGCATCATCCCAATAATCTCTAATGTTTGCGAGCCTAGGTTCTTTCTCTATTCCAATGTTAACTTCATTGATTTTGATTGGTTGTCCAATAAAAGGTAGTTAAAATCATGGTCCTTATATGTCTCTCTGTCCTTCTGTTTCTACGATGTTCACATTCCTAGGATCATCGTCTTCATCAGGATTGATATTGTAACAACCTTGCAATTTCTGAAGAGGTGAAGTCCATTCATCCTCTTCTTTCTCAATAGGGTGGGTGGGTTCCTCCTCAAAGACCCTCTATCTTACAAATTGTAAATGTTGAACCACTGTAGGGTACTCACTTTCAAATAAAAATGTATCTACAAATTTATGAGTCATACCATGCCAATCTGCAGTGGTGAGGCGCAGTTCTACTTGGAGATACCAATTGATAGGGGTTGTTTCCAAGGTGTTAATGAATTTATCCACCCACTACTCTTGAGGAATGTTGCTCCAGGCCTCCTCACAAGTTCACACATGGTTCTTTGGACAACTTTGACCTGTGTATCTAACCTTGTACCCTTTTACTTGGTCTGAAAAGAGCATTGTCATCAAAGTGCGACAGTGCACCTAGTCCACGATGTTCTTCTTGTGTGTTCCCCACCATCTCATTGGCATTGCTTTCAAGGTAAAATCCAGTGCCAACAACCTCTGTTGTACTGGTACAACTTCTTCAAATTAGAATAAGAAAGTTTCTAAATGATTTAAACCATCAAAGGTGGGCAGATTACTTACTTTTTTGCCAATCCAGTGAACTTCCCTAGTCAATCTAGCACATCTCTGCATAGAGAATTCATACATTTTGTTCTGTCAGTTATCTAGTTCTTCTTCCAAATATGATGAGCATGCATTGTCACTTCGCCAGGTTAAATTCTCATCTGTTGTAGGATTAATGTAATCTCATTGTCTTGTTGTCAATTTATATATATTCTCTAGTTCATAAGCATGATATTCGTCTCTAATGGGTTCTGTATATCTGTGGCCTTCATCAGGATCAAGAGGTGCAATGAACCTAAGGCCATCACCTTCAAATTCCATTCTTATTTTCTTTAATTCAACCATAGTATAATTATTGAAATCCCAATCAATTCCTAATAGCGTAGGATAAGGACAACTATCGTCAACTATCTCAATCACCTCGAAGTCCACAAATGTCCTTACCTTGTCGATGTCCACAGGGACATGCTCCAGTATTCCAAAGGGGATTACTACCTGCTGATTAGCCATCCTGAGCCTGATAGGGGAGTAAATCAACCTATGTTTTCCCATTAGGGCCTAGGTCTTCTTCATCATAACATTGACTTATGACCCTAAGTTGAGGACCACATAGTCTATATCATAATATCCAATATGGGCATTAAGGTGTATCTCATTATTTGTCCTTCTCTTTCTATAAACTTGATGTACTACTCTGTTCATTATGGGATCTATCTTGCCTATCGCATACCGTCTTATCAAATTTTGTAGTTCTTGTACAACTCTTTCATCCTTAATCAAATCACTACAAGTACATAATAATTCCATGAGCTTGCTTAACTCTTTTCCTTCTCCGGGAAAAAAAGACTAATTGAAATCTAGAGGCATTCCACATTCTCTCACTTCTGGTTGTGTCTTTGATGAAGAATCCTGATCTCTTCCAAATTCCTTTCTTCCCTCTTAAAATTTTTGCTTTTCTTTCCTTGGATCAAACACTTGTGTCTTCTATGAATCTCTTCTGACACTGGATTCTTATGTAGTCTTTCCTGGGGTCACTCTATCTTCTCCTATAAAAAAACCTCCTCTAGTGATAACAATGACTCTATGATCCTCTTCCCGAGGTTTTGTCGAGATTAGTTGTACTTGCTACCATTACCTCCTTGTCTCTCCTAAAGTTTGGCTAACAACACAGGACAATCTTCAATGACATGTTCAAATTAATTGTAGTAGATGCAAGTAGTACAAGGTTTCTGGCAGTCCCTTGCCAAGTGACCTCATTGTGCCCAGTTATAAAAAATGATGTGACCTCAACCTTGACCCATGCCTCCTCCTCATCCTCTTCCTCTGAATCCACCACAAATTTTGAAGTTACCTCTTCCCGGGGAATTGAATTATGTAGTATTTCCCTCTTGTTGCATCTCTCCTTGAATCCTATATGTATCTCTTAACCTTTCATGCAGGAGGTAATAATCCCTACATTCCTTCTCATCATGCCCCACAGATTTACAGAATGTGCAGTAAATATTTGTAGGTGTCTGAACATATTTTTGCATGTAATAGAATTCACCAGGGTGATGTCTATTTCTACATACCTCGTACCAAGGTAGAGTAACCTACTTCAAAGGGATCAGAGCTCTATAGGCCAAGTATTCATGAAATAGGGGACAGTTCTCCTTATCATGGCCCTATGATTTGCATCTGATACACCATATGTATTCCTCTTTATCTTTTCCCTTGTCTTTCTTCATATCTTTGACTTGCGTAGATAAGCTAGTTAGCTGACTCAAAATTTGATTCATACCCGAGCTGGATTCTCCCATAGGGGTTTATTATAGTTTCATGGTGATCTCCAATGCCTCAACCTATGAAGCAACCTTTGGTTGCATCAGAGGGACTCTGATGTGTGGTAAGAGAGCAACAATGAACCATTCCTTATTCTGCTCGTATGGGATCTGAAAACTCCAACGTCATGTTAAGGTCTTAAACCTTCGATCAAAATCCCAAACAGGTTCAACTACTTTCTTCTTGATTTCTTTCAATTCTGTAATGCATTGTGACTCCAACTTCCATTTCTTGAATTCTGCACTCAATGCAGTCTTGATCTTCTTCAGTGGTTTAGGTTGTGAAACTTCGTTAGCAAATTTCATGTACCAGCTTAGTGCACGGTCTCTCAAGGCAATACTAAACTGATCCCTCTTAACTTCTTCTTAATTGAATTTATTAATACTCCATACAGCTTCGCATAAAAACTAGTGTTGATCAGGATATTCAGATCCATCTCCCCTAAATATAGGTAGCCTCATTTCATCTTCCATAGATATTCCTAGGTTTCCTGACTGAGTATGTGCTAAACTACTGGTAACAGTGCTATGATTTCTGTAATAAATCTAACTACTCTGGTTACTTAATGTTTCTAAAACAATAGGAGGATTAATAGTACTTACTTCAATAGTCCGCACAGTTCTTGAAGTTTCTGATTATTCTCGATGAGGTTCTACAGTCTTCTTTTCCTCTAGCCTAGCGAACCCTTGATCACGCACCCACACTCCTCGGAGCACGTCTGCTTCAACAGGACCTTCTTTCTTCTCAGCCCGAAGAACTCCAAGGCTCTTCTATTTCCCTATCGACAAATATACACCCACAGATTCTCTTCTCCTACGCGATCCCCCTTCCTGGATTTATTGGAGGATCGGAACTCACGACTTCGCAAGTTCTCTGTTGATCATTGGGATCTCAAATCCTCGAGACCTGATAGATTTAGTCAACACTGAATTTCTCTCACCTTATAGAAACTTTTGTATTTATCGTGGTTTCGCAACTCGCAATATCAAACACTTCACTTTACCAAATCCTGACTCGCGATATGCCGAAACTCTGACACATGCCTGAGCTGTCTCTTCGACTCCACATCACTTCTATCGGGATATAGGACTTCGCGGGATCATGAATCTGATTGTCGATGGATCGACACTTCTCACTGCAAAACCCAGTTTCTTCGAACTTCGACTCCTCAAGATCTCCTGACATGTGTCCCACATGATGGATGGTGCTGATCTTGTCAAGATATCGCAGATCGCGATATTGAAAATCTGACTACAACAATTTGGAGCTTGGACTCGCGAACTCCCGATACACGATGTCACGTGTAGATCTGACGATCCTTCTATCTCTGATCAATTCTCTACCCCTCCTAAGATTTAAACTTTTCGAACCCTCTTGCCGTAACCTCCTTGCACCTCCATGTGATCCAACGACCCACGAAACTTCACGAAATCTTCTCCAAAGATTTCGTCCATCCGTTCTCCCTTTGATGATTTTTGTGAAAGGAAGAAGTGTCTCCCCACGAGACTCTTTCGTCCTCTTCACCAACCTGCGATGCTTCTCTCAAACTTTCCATGGAATCTTCCCTACACTTACCCTTCAGTAAATTCAAAGGCCTGTTCCTCCTGAGCTTTTCCCCACTTTAATCCTTTTGAAGACTTCTTTCACGCACTCTCAGCGACAATTCCTTTAACCTCTTCTGAGTATTGAAATATCTCGACCCTGCGCACTCCTACAGTAGCAATCTTTCAGTTCCTTACTCAGGTTCACAACCCTGAGGCTTTTCTCTTGGCCTATGCACTCCTTGTACGACACTGTTCTTAACTTCACCTCAAGGAAAAGAGAACAAAATCTTTCTCTAATTGAATCCTTCTGTCAACGCACTCCTTGCGGACAATTCAACTGCACTCCTTGCAGGAATCTCTAACTCAATTAGAGAAACAATTGAAACTCATTCGCTCTTCCTTTCAGACTTCAATTCCACCATGAAATCACATAAACAACCTATAAAAGCAAATGTATGACAGGAAGCAAATATCCATGAGCATAACATCAATACACAGAGAAAACAACACAAACCATGAGTTTTAATCAAAGATTTCTTCTATTAATTCAAGTGCCTGTACATGGGTGTTCTTCATACAATACTCTGCCTGCTCTTTTTATTTTGAATGATAATGTTACAATGTACAAAAGAGGGTTTCTATATCCATTTTCCCTCTTGGACTTTAGGCTATCAAATCTAAAATTAAATTCCTATCTACCAGCATTAACTATATTAAATGCCGACTATCTACTAAAGGACGAGAGCTTAAAGGCTCAAGGTCCATTTACAATACACAAAGGCGCCTCCTCTTAAATGACTGATTTAATATTTGCGCAAGAGTCCCAAAGCATTTTCAAAATTTGTGCTGGCTGATCTAGCTATCTTCCGCTTTCGCGCTGGTTCGCTTGATGTGCTGGCGATGCTCCTCCATCATACTCCTCGGCTTGAAAAATTTCATGGGATCCTGTCCATGAGCTCTTGCACGGTATGTCCATGCTTCTGTATCATTGGTTCAGTCTCCCAGCTAGCATCTTCCACTAGATGATTCATCCACTTGACCAGATACTCAAAGTACTTCTTTCTTCTGGTCTTCTTACCCACTCTCTTGTCCAGTATGGATTCCATCTGCGGCTTCTCTGCAACTGGCATCTATGTTGTCCATTGGATTATTGGTTGTTCATCTTCACTCTCTACTTCCCCAGCCCTATATGGGTATAAATCTGTGATATTGAATATCGGAGATATCCCGATGCCATCCGACAACTCAATTTCATAAGCATTTTCTCCTAATTTTCTCAAGACCTTGCATGGTTCAATTTTCTTCATTTTCAACTTATTGTATGTTCCTCTCGAGAACCTTTCTTTTCTCAAATGTGCCAGAACTATATCACCAAAATCAAACTAAAGTTGTCTCGGATGCTGATCTGCTCTGTGCTTATACTCCTGGCTTGATTTCAGCAACTGCTCCTTCACCCTGTGGTGAAGTTCTTTCATCGCCTCAACGAATTCTTCTGCACTAGCACTGCTAGTCGCAGTCTATTCTGAATCTCTTAGTTTAGAAACTCCTCTCGGTTGCATGCCATAGACAACCTGGAATGGACTTCTTCATGTACTTCAATTCACCGAATCATTGTATGTGAACTCTGCTTGTGGCAATACATTGTCCCAACTGGTGTGGTGCTCCATCACCAAGCTTCTCAGCAAGTCTCCTAGACTCCTATTGACCACTTCTATTTGTCAATCCATCTGAGGATGATATGCTTAACTAAATGACAGATTAGTTCCCATCTTCTTCCATAAGGTCCTCCAAAAATTCCCTATGAATTTCGTGTCTCTGTCCGAAACTATGCTTTTCGGCAACCCATGAAGTCGAATGACCTCCTTGAAAAACAAGTTTGCGATGTGAGTTGCATCGCTATTTTTCTGGCATGGAATGAAGTGTGCCATCTTAGAAAATATGTCTACGACCACAAAGATTAAATCAACACTTCTTTGCGTCCTTGGAAACCCCAATACAAAATCCATGCTTATTGCCTCCCATGGTATCTTAGGTATGGGAAATGGCTGATATAGTCCCGCATTCTGCTTCCTCCCCTTCAAATGCTGGCAAACCCTGCACCTGTCAATGAACCGCTTGACATCTGCACACATCCCTGGCCAAAAATATGACTCATTCAGTTTCATGAATGTCTTTTCATGGCCAAAATGCCCTGCCAATCCTCCATTGTGTTTATCTTTCAATAAGTTCTCCCTCATGGAGCATTTCGGAATACACAGCTAATTGCCTCTGAACAACAATCCTTCCTGGATCATAAAATCTATCCAAGGTCTTCTGTCTCTGAGAACTGGATTCTCAACTGCTTCATTTGCTTCTGCAAAATCTGCATCACCTGCATACATATCCCTGAGATTATCAAAACCCAAGGTTTTGACTCGAAACTCCTACAGCAACAAACATATCCTGCTCAAAGCATCAGCCACTTTGTTAGCAGTACCCGAAATGTGCTTAATAACAAATCTGAAATTCTACATATACTCAACCCATTTTTCATGTTTTTGATTCAACTTCTCCTGTTGAGTCACAAACTGTAAGGCGTGGTTATCACTGTACAATACAAATTCTTTTGGGATCAAGTAATGCCTCCACTTATTTAATGCCTGTATGATAGCATAAAATTATTTATCATACGTGGAGTATTTCAGTTTCACCTCATCCAACTTCTCGCTGAAATATGCAACTGGTCTGTCTTCTTGACTTAATACCACTCCTATGGAAAATCCACTTGCGTCACATTTCACCTGAAATGTCTTCAGGAAATCCGGCAAAACCAACACTGGTCGTTCCGTTATCTTCCGCTTCAATAGATTGAAGCTCTTCTCAACCTCAGTTGTCCAGTGAAAAGACTTATGTCGCTTCTTCACTGTGTCCATCATCGCTGCGCTAATTCCACTGAAATTCCTGATGAACTTCTGGTAGAAACTAGCTAAAACATGAAAGCTTCTCACTTCGAACACATTTCTCGTTGATGGCCAATTCTTGATCATGTCCACCTTATCTGGATCCATCCTCAACTCATTTGCCGAAATAACAAAACCCAAGTAAATGAGCTCTGTCTTCATGAATGAGGACTTCTTCATATTGATCAACAACTTCTCCTGTTGTAGCTTTCGCATCACTGTAGCCAAATGTTTCAAGTGTTTTGCCTCTGATTTACTGTAAATCAATATGTCATCCAAATAAACAATGACAAATTTCCTGATGAATTCCCTTAGGACTTCATTCATCAGCCTCATGAATGTACTCGGTGCATTTGTTAAGCCGAACGACATAAAAAGCCATTCATACAGTCCTTCGTTGGTTTTGAAGGTTGTCTTCCATTCATCACCTTCCCTCATGCGAATCTGGTGATATCCTCTTTTCAAATCTATCTTTGAAAAATATTTTTCCCCACTCAGGCAATCCATCAGATCATCCATTATCGACAGTGGAAACCTGTATCTAATGGTTATTTTGTTGATCTCTCTTGAATCGGTACACATCCTCCAGCCTCCATCCTTCTTCGGACTGAGTACTATTGGAACAACACATGGACTCAGGCTCTCTCTGACCAATCCTTTATCCAATAAATCCTGGACTTGTCTCTTAACCTCCTCATTTTCTTGTGGCGTCAACCTGTACACGACTTTGTTCGGCAAACTGGCTCCTGGTATGAGATCTATATGATGACTCACACTCCTCATCGGTGGCAATGAACGAGGTAATTCGTCCACTATGATGTCAGCGAACTCTTCCAATAGTTCCTGAACCTCTTCTGGTAGATCACCCACTCTTGTGCTAGTCAGAAAAATCCTCAGTTTTCTGACCACAAAGATTTGTGGATCTTCATTCTTCTTCACTTCATTTAGAAGTTACTTCCCACTCATGAGAAGTACGGTGTTTCTTACTTCCGAATTCACCTCCTTATATTTTATCGGAAGCAATATGTGGGTTCTCCCATTCTTCTCCAGGGTATATGTGTTCATTCTCCCATCATGAATCACATTTCTGTCATATTTCCATGGTCTCCCCAGCAATAAATGACATACATCCATGGGAATAACATCACATAAAATTTTATCATTATACCCACCTATCTTGAATTCAACCAAGCATTGTTTAGTAATAGTTACCTGGTGCCCCTTTTGTAGCCATGAAACTCTGTATGGGCTCAGATGATCAGTCGTCTCCAGCTCCAGTTTTTCCACCATCTCGGTTGAAATGAGATTATCTGTGCTAACACTGTAAAAAATGACCTTGCACACCCTGTCTTTGGTCTTGCAAGCTTTTCTAAAAAGTCTGGTCCTTTGGATTAATCTTTCCACCTCCTTCTCGGGTGTTAAAAGGACTTTTCGCATCATAAGCGATCTTCGGCCTTCTGCGTCTTCTGCCTCAACATCCCGCCTCTGCGCTTCTGTGATGTGAGCTTCTCCAATGTCCTTCTTTTTCTCTGGACACTCGTAAGACTTGTGCCCATTCTTCCCGCATGTGAATCATGTGATTACTCCACCTCTTCCTCTTCCTCTGCCTCTAGTATGAGGAAAAGTGTTTGCGTCAGGATAATCTCCCTTCTGCTCATTATGTTGTCCTCTTTGTTCATTATATTGTTTCCCCCACTATGAGGTTCCTCCTCTTTCAACTTTACCCTGAGGTTTCTTCCATTCCTCCTTGGGCTTCTGGTATTTGTCCTGGGCAACTGCTTTGCCTCTGAGCTAGCTTCTGCCTCAGCCTCGCCGACCTTGCTTACTGCTCAGATTCTCCTCAACTTTCAAAGCCATCTGATAAGCATCCTCCATAGTTCGGATGGTTACCATACTCAATTCATCCTGAATTTCGTATCTCAGACCATTCATATATCTATCCACCTTCTCATCATCACTCTCCCGATGACCTGCCCTGATGTTCAGTCGATAGAATTCCTCAGTGTATTCTCTCACTGTCATCAGTTTCTGTCTCAGGTTCTGCATCCTCCTGAATAGATAAATTTGGTAATCTCTTGGGATGAACTTCACTTTCATCTTCGCGATCATTCGATCCCGGCTCTTGATCTTCTGCTTGCCCTTGCAGCATATGTCAGCTTGTAGCTCGTCCCACCACAATGCTGCATGTCCTTTCAAGCGCGTAACAACAGTCTTGAATTTCTTATCCTCTTCGACATCTTCATAATCAAAGTAGGTGTCAAGAGCTCTAATCAAATCTAGTAGCTCCTCTGCATCCAGATTTCCCTCATAGAATGGAATGTCCATCTTCACCTTTTCACCCATCCATGCGATGGATTTAATTAAGCGTTCATTCGCTGCATCCTCGGCTGCAACTTCCTCTTCATGTTCAGCCTCAATCTCTCTCTCAGAATCACTCAGATCCCCTGCACTAGCTGTGTGTCTTTGAGTTGTCTCCATGTCCTCAAGTCTTGCTCGAAGATCTCTCATCTGTCTCTTCATTTCTGGATTGACTACCTGCCTACCTCTTCTCCTCACCTCCCTATCCTCTGGATTAGGTGACTATCTTTCCCTCCTTAGTGGCATGGCGATTTTCTCCTTCTCTGCTATAGAAAGCAAAGAAATTTTCCTGCTTTGATACCACTTGATCATGCAGCCGCACTCCTCAGAGCACGTCTGCTTCAATAGGACCTTGTTTCTTCTTGGCCCGAAGAAATCCAAGGCTCTTCTATTTCCCTATCGGGAAATATACACGCACATATTCTCTTCTCCCATGCAATCCCCCTTCCTGGATTTATCGAAGGATCAAAACTCACGAATTCGCAAGTTCTCTGTTGATCATTGGGATCTCAAATCCCCGAGACCCGATGGCTTTAGTCAACGCTGACTTTCTCTCACCTTATCTGAACTTTTGTATTTATCATGGTTTCGTAACTCATAATATCAAACACTTCACTTTATCGACTCCTGACTCGTGATATGCCAAAACTCCGACACACGCATGAGCTGTCTCTTCGACTCCCCGTCACTTCTATCGAGATATCGGACTTTGAGAGATTGCAAATCCGGATGTCGATGGATCAGCACTTCTCGCCGCAAAACCCTGATTCTCCGAACTCCGACTCCTCAGGATCTCCTGACACATGTCCCACATGATGGATGGTGTTGATCTTGTCAGGATATCGTGGATCTTGATATCGCAAATCTGACTGCAACAATTTGGAGCTTCGACTCGCGAATTCCCGATACACGATGTCACGTGTAGATATTGATTCTTCTATCTCTGATCGACGCTCTACCCCTCCTAATCTTTAAAATTTTTGGACCCTCCTTCCGTAACCTCCTTGCACCTCCGTGAGATCCAACGGCCCACAGAACTTCACTAAATCTTCTCCAAAGATTTCGTCCGTCCATTCTCCCTTTGATGATTTTTGTGAAAAGAAGAAGTGTCTCCCCATGAGACTCGTTTTCCTGCTTCGCCAACCTACGACGCTTCTCTCAGACTTTCCACGGAAGCTTCCCTGCACTTACCCTTCAGTAAATTCAAAGGCCTATTTCTCTTGAGCTTTTCCCCACTTTAATATTTTTGAAGACTTCTTGCACGCACTCCCTGCGGAAATTCCTTCAACCTCTTCTGAGTATTGAAATCTCTCGACCCTGCGCGCTCCTGCAGTAGCAATATTTTAGTTCCTTACTCAGGTTTGCAACCCTGAGGCTTTTCTCTTGGCCTGCGCACTCCTTACACGGCACTGTGCTTAACTGCACCTTGAGGAAAAGAGAACAAAATCTTTTTCTAATTGAAGCCTTTTGTCAACGCACTCCTTGCGGACAATTCAACTGCACTCCTTGCAGGAATCTCTGACTCAATTAGAGAAACAATTGAAACTCATTCACTCTTCCTTTCAGACTTCAATTCCACCATGAAATCACATACACAGCATATAAAACAAAATGTATGACAGGAAAAAAATATCCATGAGCATAACATCAATACACAACGAAAACAACACAAACCATGAGTTTGAATCAAATATTTCTTCTATTAATTCAAGTGCCTGTACATGGGTGTTCTTCATACAATACTATGCCTGCTCTTCTGCTTCTGAATGATAATGTTACAATTTACAAAGGAGGGTGTCTATATCCGTTTTCCCTCTTGGACTCTAGGCTATCAAATCTAAAGTTAAATTCCTATCTACCAACATTAACTATATTAAATGTCGACTATCTACTAAAGGATGAGAGCTTAAAGGATCAAGGTCCATTTACAATATACAAAGGCACCTCCTCTTAAATGACTCATTTAAGATTTGTGCAACAGTCCCAAAGCATTTTCAAAATTTGTGTTGGCTGATCCAGCTATCTTCTGCTTTCGCGTTGGTTCACTTGATGTGCTGGCGATGCTCTTGCATCAACCCTGAATGTTCCTCGGTCAATAAATCTTCCTCTTCTTCATTGTAGAACCCTTCATCTTGTGTCAGTGGCTCGTGGCTCTTTTCAAACAAGTTCACTAGAGGAACCTCTCTAAAGGTCCTCCCACTGCACGTATGTCCAACCTCTGCATTGTTGTCACTGTCTGAGTTCTTGAACATTAGCTTTTCAATCTGACCAATTACTGTATCTTCAAGATGTTCTTCTCATGAAATAGCATATTGATCTTCAACTTCAAGAAGTGTAAAAATTTTCCTCTAGGTCCCTTAAAGAAATATCTCTCTGCTTGGCTATATGACTCTACTCTGTCAATATAAAACTCGGTGATGCACCCTACAATGGTGCTATAAAACTCAGTGATGCACCCTCCAATGGTTCTCTTGATATGATGTTATCAACTCTCTTGACCTTCTTGATCAGCGCCAACATCCAAACCACAGGTGGTCTAGATCTGACCTCAAACTGGGTATCTTCCAATCTAGCTAACCACTCATATAGATCCTTATGAATTCCTCCGAATAAAATCTCGTGTATATCAGTAAAGATATACATTCCCAACCAATCCTTTGTACTAAGATTAGGGTTCTTGCTATGGGATTTAGTGAAGTCCTTTTCTTGTTCTTCTATCCACTTCTAAATCTTTGTCTTCAATGGGAACCACCTTGAAATTCCCTTAAGAATATCCCGGTCCCGACAATGGAGCCATTTGTTGGCATAGGCGCAAAACCAGGCTTCAACTCTAACAACGCACCAACAAGTCCTAACTACTAGCCCTTTTGGCAACACCTATGAAGTATATGTATTCTCACCCTAAGTAGCAATAGGGGCTTACAGGACACAGGTGTCTACAACAAGAGGAAATGCAAGTGGATCCAAGGAAACAACGCACGACAACCTAGTTATTCTTTATCTCCTTTAATCCTATTGCATGAGCTATATCTAATATCTAACACAATGATGCAATAAAAGAAGGCAAAAGAACACAACATCAACCACAAAGACACAAAATATACGTGGTTCACCCTCTTCCTAGGGATATGTCCACAGAACTGTGTTTCTTGATATTATATGAAAACATGCAATTCTATCTACGCTCTTAGCTTGCATATCTCTCTCCTTCTCTTCTTCTCTTCCCTCCTTGCACACCCAACTACAGGGTTGATATTCACACCCAGCTGAAGATCTTACAATACCAGAGTGCTCTCACACACATCACTTTTCTCTCACCACGACAATAATCACTCCACCACAACAATAATGATGAAATCTGAACGAACTTAGCACCAACCCATCCCAGGTCCTCTAGACCTTTATTTATACATTACAATGATTCTCGGACAACCTTAGTTTGAAACCTAGGTGTCAAAACCCTAAAATACCAAAACCCTAGGTGTCTAAAACTCTAGGTCAACTTGACTTGTATTTTTTGGGCTTCACGAGCCTATCTTTCCTTCTTTCCCGCAAGGTGCTCCAAAGCATCCATTGGTGGTATTTTCCACTTGTTGAGTTGGCCATGATCCATCTTCCTTGCTGATCTATTCTCCTTGATATTCTCATCCAACGACCCATTTTCCCTTACTTCGCTCCTTCTTTTCTTCTCCTTTGGGCACTTTGACCCATTCTCAGTCAATGTGCCTTCCACGTAGTTCGTGCTTCATCTTTTATTTTCCTTTTTCTTCACTTTCTTTCTTAATCCATACTCAAGGGCCAAAATCCCCTACATGGCATTCCTTCTGGTATGCCATTAAAGAACAATACTACCTTGTTGGAAGATACGAGGACTAATACACTAGATAGACCACCCTACGTCAAGAAAGGGAGCAGACAATACCAGACTTCACCAATATTTTCCATACCCTATGTACCAAATTGGGTATCAAATATTATGAGCATCATCTAGTGCTCAAATACTGTGGTTTTTTGCATAGATACATTCAAACAAAAATGTATTTCCTAGACATTTCCTCATTGGTAACGACTTATAGATACGCTGTCAAGATCGAGCAGAATTTTAACTAGAAACAATGAGAGTTTGGATTGGAAAAGCCCTCACATGCGAGGTAGGGAAAAGGCAACCCCAACCCACACCGCAAGGGACCGAGTCAAGATGGCCTCCCTCAGGACAATCTGTCCAAGCTACAACACAAGAAGGGCAAAGAGAAGACGAAGAAGGACATAGGAAAATGGTGTGAGTACCATAAAATTCCTTGGCACAACACTGACGAATTCCTCTCCAAGCAGTCCCTCATGGTCGAGTTGAAGGATTCCGAGTCAGATGTCGATTCTGATTCCAAGTTAAATCCAAAAGGAGGAAAGTGGATTATCTATGCTGAACCCATGCCATGATCGCTACCACCAAATTCTGGCCAAGCGAACCAGAAGAACCAGAGGAAGGGGAACGCCTCTTTCCTTCGCAGATGTGGGTCAAGGGGGATTAGATTCATTTCATTGTTGACATCAGTAGTCAGAAGAACCTTATTTCAGTAGAGGCCTTCAAGCAGTTGAACCTGCCAATGACACTGCACCTGCAACCCTAAACCACCGACTATATTCATCAAGCAAGAGATTTTCCTGTTAGCCAACAGTGTCATCTTCCCTACGACATCAAGCCTTTAAAATATGAGGTACTATGTGATATTTCTCCCCTTGAATTTTGTGATGTTCTTCTAGGGCAACCATATTTGTTGAAGCGTCATGTTGTGTATGAGTCTAGACCCCACAGTGTTATTATTACTTTGGGTAGACAATTTTATAGGATTCCATAGGTGGCACCGCCTACTGCTATTTCTTTAATCTTTGTTAAGCAATGCAGTAAGGTCAATTCACAGACTGGGAAGTTTGTCTTCTTTATGATCTATGCTCACAGTAATTAGAATATCATCACCACATCTATGGCCTCTACACAACACCTCTCTTTGCAGCAGATGCAAGTGGATGGGATTGTGGAAGAATACATAGACATCTTCACCTCACCTATAGGGCTACCGACACACTGCCAAGTCAAGCATCCAATTGATCTGACCCTCAACGCACCTCTACCTAATGGACCAATCTATCGGCGCTAGTTTATGGAGAATGATGAAATTAGGCATCAGATACAAGAGCTTCTTCAAAAGGGGCACATCAGACCCAAATCCTCCCCATGAAGACACCTGATTGTACTAGTGCAGAAGAAGGATGACACTTGGTGACTTTGCATTGATTATAGATCCTTAAACAAAATCACAGTCAGGAACCACTACCCCTTTCCCAGGATTGATGACCTTCTTGACCAACTCAGGGGGGCCAAGTTATTCAACAATATTGACCTGAATTCTGGCTACCACCAGGTTCCCATCGAACCAATTTATGTCTAGAAGACAACCTTCAAGTCTAAAGAAGGTCTCTATGAATGGCTAGTCATTCCCTTTGGCTTAACAAATGCACCAACCAATTTAATGATGTTGATGGAATATGTATTGAGACTCTTCACCAACTCCTTTATGGTATTATATTTGTATGACATCCTCATCTTCAACAGAACATGGTAGGAGCACATGCGGCATATTCAATAGGTTTTGAGTACTCTGCGACAACACAAGCTTTATGCCAACTTGGAAAAATGATCTTTTGGCATGAACAGGGTTCAATACCTAGTCTACATTGTTGATGAGAATGGGGTACATGCTGATCTAGCTAATATCCAAGTCATCCATGACTGGCCATCCCCTACCACATTGACTGAGCTTCAGAGCTTCTTGGGACTAGGCAATTTCTACCGACGGTTTATGTTGGGATTCTCCCATATTACATGGGCCCTCAGCCAAGTGACTAAGGGTAGTGGTAGGGACAATTTAATCTAGGGGAAGGAGTAGAAACAAACATTCAATGATCTGAAACATCATTTTTTTTTAGCTCCAGTACTCTCCTTGCCTAGTCTGCAACAACCATTCGAGATTGAGATTGATGCATCTGACTATGTTGTGGGCAGAGTTCTCACTCAACATGGGAATTTAGTGGCATACCATAGTGAGACACTCTACGATACTTTCTGGAAATACCCCACCTATGATGAGGAAATGTATTCCATTGTACAATCCTGTCGTCAATGGAAAAATTACATTCTGGGGAAAGAGATGATCATACACATTGATCACAAGCCTCTGTAGTTCATACATACACAAGGGAAATTGCAGAATGACTACCATCAGAAGTGGTCCACCTACCTGTAGCAGTTCCATATCAACATCAAGTATAGTATAGGTATCTCTAATCATGTTGTTGATGGCCTCAGTCGACCTCCTGTGGTTTCACGCACTACTATGCTCCATTTTTGTGGACATGAAACATCGGAGTGGCCCCAACTTCACCAACAAGATCCATAATTTTCCACCACATATCATCTCTTGGGTATAGGTTCCACTGTCACTGATTTTCACATTCAGGGTAGACTCTTATGCCACCTGGGCCATCTCTGTGTTCCTTCAAGTGAGCATGCAAAGATGATTTTGGAATCCCACTACAATCGGGTGGTAGGACATTTTGGCGTAGAGAAAACTATGGCCATTCTTTAGATACATTTTTATTGGCCAAAAATTCGACAAGAATTCATCAAGTATATCATATATTTGACTGCTTGCGCCATTACCAAGCCAACCATCAAGAAGCAAGGATTATACACCCCTCTTCCTACCCCTGAGAAGCCATGGGAATCCATATCCATGGATTACATGTCTAGTTTTTCATCCACCAAGCACAAGAATGAATGTGTGTTTGTGGTCATTGATCAATTTTCAAAGATGGCCATCCTCACAGCCTGTAAGAAGAATGTCACAGCGACAGACACTTCCAACCTCTTATTCAAACGAGGTTGGGTCCACTTTGGGATACCACATACCATCATCTTGGACCAAGACAACAGGTTCCTCAACACCTTTTGGTCGAGTCTCTAGTCTCTATTGGACACCAAGCTCACAAAATCCATTTCTTTCCATGTAACATCCCCAACCACCCATAGGCTGAGGCATGCTACCTTAAAGCCCTCCCTTGGACTTATTTATCTTACCGATACCTTATTAAAATTAAGGATGCATAAAAGAAAAGAATTTAATGACATGCACAACAGTAATCAACAAGCATGCATAGTCTAAATATTCAATTAAACGATAATTAAATATACAATGGAAACACATTCAT
This sequence comes from Picea glauca, assembly GCA_000966675.3. Classification (NCBI taxonomy): domain Eukaryota; kingdom Viridiplantae; phylum Streptophyta; class Pinopsida; order Pinales; family Pinaceae; genus Picea; species Picea glauca. The sequence continues at coordinate 409,459 of JZKD02S1672679.1, read as the reverse complement.
ATAGATGTAATAATAACACAACATAGAGCACTTATCTTTAAGAAAGATGACACCAACTGGCTGCAGACCAAGGACGTTCCACCCAACCATAGACACCACTACTCCAAATCTAAATAGTAGTGTCACACCCTAGCTATGGCTATGAATCCACAAGGATGGTTCCATAGTGTACTTGGGTTCCCAAACTAGTCAGCTCTCAAGATCTCATAGGTTTCCCAACACCCACAACAATCCAAGTACTCAGCTCTCTTGTACCCAACCTGTATCGCCCAAGAGAATGGAATTCCACCCTTCTCTGCCATGCAGTCCCTCAGGCATTCCTTCTATTTTTCTTATTTTGGAGCCTCCAACACAACTGGTCCAGAAACTTGATGATGGAACTGTTAGGACTGGCAATTGTGAGAAAAATAGGGCGCAGGCCAACACATCTTAGACATGTAGGCCCCAGGTCACGGCTAGTTCAAACCAGTGACCTCTACATCCAACTATCCTGTGGCAAATTCTTCAACAGTTCAACTCCCTTTCCCAAGCCAAGAAGTAGATGAGGAAGGATCAACAAATGGGTAAGAGGGTGCATGAAAGTGCGTGATGGAAATAATGGGATAACACAGAGGTGACAGAGCAGATGAGCTAATGACCAATAACCAACAACCCACAACGAACCTGACAATCAGACCAGGGATGAGTTTAAGTAACCTTATGGGGAAATCAAGAACCTCCTGGCCTTCCCCAAGAATCTCATGTAATTTCTCCCCTCCCTTAGACAAAAAGGGTAATTTGAATAGGAATAAACACTTAGCCCCTGAATCCCCCTCTCTTGTGGAATCATAGCCCCCTATAACTCTATTCCTTGTCCATCTAGCAGCCAATGATGTATTTATTATTAATAATGATCAAAACATTACATTTCTTGGGCATAATGGCCCTTTAATAATTGTTTGGGCACTCAGGCCTCTCAGCATTGTAACAATACATTATTTAAAATGGGGGTTCAAAACCTAGGGTGTTACATCCCCTCCCCTTTATTTTGGCACTGTCCTCAGTGCATATACAAATTAGAGATCAAATCTCAAATTTATTCAAAAATCTATGGGTACTCTACCCGCATAGCATCTTCATGCTCCCAGGTAGCATCTTTAGGACCGTAGCAGGTCCACTGAACTTTTACCATCTCTATAACTCAATTCCGGAGCATTTTGACTTTTCTGACCAATACCCACACTGGCTGAACCTAAAAATGTCCCCCTATCTCTACCTGAATCAGATGCCAATCAATAACATGGTTAGGATCATGTACATATTTCTTTATTAAAGATACATGCAATACATTATGCACATTCATGGAAGTGGGTAATGCAAGTGTGTATGCAACTAGCCCCATTTTGTCCAATATTTCAAATGGACCACAGAATTTGGTTGCTAGCTTTGTACAACTACCCAATTTCAAAGAGCTTTTCTTGGGCTTCACTTTCAAAAGCACATGCTCCCCTACTTTAAATTCTCTAGCTATCTTGTTCTTGTCTGCATAAACATTATGTCTATCTTGAGCTGCCTTTAAATTCTTCTTGATCTTGACCACCTGGTCTTCCATTTCCTTGAGAAACACTAGCCCAAGTACCACTCTATCTATTGGGTTCTCCCATCTTGTTGGAGTATTGCATTTCCTACCATACAAGGCTTCAAATGGGATACTTCTCAATGAATCTTGATACCCATTATTATATGAAAACTCAACCAAGTATAAGTAATATTCCCACTTAGATGGCTTATCCATCACATACATTCTCAGCATGTCTTCAATTACTCGATTGACTCTCTATGTTTTCCCATCTGTATGGGGATGATATGCTATGATAAATTTTAGATTTGTGCCAAATCCTTTAAAAAATCCCCTCCAGAAATTGGAGGTAAACTTTGTATATCTGTCCGAGACAATTGTCCTAGGTATCCCATGCAACCTAGCAATTTTCTTCATGAAAATTTCTACAATATTAGCTATTGTATGCGTTGTCTTCACATGCACAAAATGAGAAGCCTTTGTTAATTTTTCAACCACCACCATGATTGAATCATGTTGCTTATTCGTTCTAGGTAATCCTGTGATGAAATCCATGGTGATCACTTCCCATTTATTCTCTGGGATTCACAATGGCTACAGCAAACCCGTTGGGTGCCTATACTCATCCTTCACCTTCTAACATTCCATACATCGAGAGATGTAATCAACAACATCCTTCTTCATTCCCGGACAAAATAATTGGCTTCTTACTGCTGTAATTGTTTTATGGTAACCGGGATGTCCAACATAAGGAACATCATGCATTTCCTTCAGTATCAAATTCCTCAATTCTTCGGAACTAGGAACAAAGATTCTATTTTTATGCCTGAGTAATCCATCTTCCTTTATCTCATACTCCTTTATTTTCCGCTATAAGTTTTCCTTTACCTGTAGGTAATGTTGATCTGTAACAAGACCATCTAAAAATTTTCTCTTCAAGTCTGAATGATGCATACTGACAGCAGTAGCATGCATGAGATGCACTCTTCTACTAAGTGCATCGACAACTGTATTCTCCTTGACCTTGATATGCTTGATATCGAAGTCATACTCACTTAAAAATTCCAACCATCTTGTTTGCCCGACATTCAAGGTCGGTTGTTCAAAAAGATACTTCAGGCCAATGCGGTATGTTCTTAATTTGAATTTCTTCCCCATGAGATAATGTCTCCACGTCCTCAAGGTGTGAACAATAGCAGCAAGTTCCAAGTCATGCGTGGAATATTTCTTCTCATGTTTCTTAAGCTTTCTGGACTGATATCCAATGACATGTCCATTTTGCGTGAGGAATCCCCCAAGTCCTTCCTTACATGCGTCTATACATACCAAAAAACTTTCATTTGGGTCAGAAATATTTAATACAGGCGCACTAGTAAGTAATTCCTTCAATAGATTAAAATTGTTTTCACACTTGAGTGTCCATTAAAATTTAGTTCCCTTCTTTTGCAAAGAAGTGATGGGATGAGAAATCTTAGTGAACCCTACTATGAAACTTTTGTAGTAGCCATCTAATCCCATAAAAGATCTAACGTCTGACACATTTCTGGGTGTTGTCCATCCTCTAATGGATTCGATCCTCTCTGGATCTACTACTATATCCTGTTCTGAAATAATGTGTCCCAAGTAATGGATCTTCTTTTGATAAAAATAACAATTACTCAACTTGGAATACAACTGATGATATCTCAGTACTTGCAATACCATTATTAAGTGATGTTCATGCTCCTCTTCAGAATTAGAATAGATAAGTATGTCATCCAAGAATGCTATGACAAACTTGTCCAAATAATTTCTGAATATGCCATTCATTAAGCACATGAATACAGTGAGTGCATTGGTCAGTTCGAATGGCACCACTACAAATTCATAATTCCCATACCTGGTCCTAAAGTCTGTCTTATGAATGTATTCTTCCTTGATTCTTACCTAATGGCATCCTTCCCTCAGTTCAAACTTTCAGAATATCTTTTCTCCTCTTAGCTGATCAAAGAGGTCATCAATTCAGGGTAGAGGATACTTGTTCTTTATAGTGTACTTGTTCAACTTTCAGAAGTCAATACACAACCTCAAGGTTACATCCTTCTTTTGACAAAAAGTATTGGTGCTCCCCAAGGTGAAACACTTGGACTTATTTACCCTTTCTTCAACAATTCCTCCAACTACATTTGTATTTCTTTTAACTCTAGTGTGCTCATTCTGTAAGGTGTTTTTGACACTAGGGAAGCTCCAGGGACTAAATCAATGGAGAAATCTATCTCCCTTCTTGGTGGAAATGCAGGTATTTCTTGGAATACATCTTCAAATTCCTACAGCATTAAGAAATATTCAAGGCTTGGCCCCTTTGTATTATCTATCTCTTCCACATGAGCTACATATAATTGGCATCCTTTTCTAAAAAATCTTTTCAGTTTTAAGCCCGAAATCTCCCTTATAGAGATGGGTCTTGGAACTCCTTTCACAGTGCTCTATTTTCCATTTCCATCAAGAAATGTAAATGTATTGTTATGACAATATAGGAAAACATGATTCTTTTCCAACCAATCCATTCCAATCAGAACATCATAATACCCCAATGGTATTATATTTAGATCAGTACCAGTATTCATGCCATTAAGACTTATGGAACAACTTCTAAACATATCATGGATTCTCCTTTTGGTTCCAGTGGCTAACTGAACCAAAATTGATTTTCCAAGTTTAAATTTCTCCAAAAGTAATCTGTCCACTATCTTAGGATCAATGTAGAAATGACTTTCTCCTGAATAAGTCAAAATAGCAATAGGATGATTTGTGATCTTACCTTCCACCTCGATCATATTTGACTGGTATTATTCTTGTCGATCATTTAAAGCTACATAGATTCTTCCCATATCTTTGACTATTGTATCCTCTTGGACGTTGTGCACAGTCTTCACTATGTCTTTTCTGTGTGGGCAATCCTTGTACAAGTGATATTCTTTGTATCCCCAACATTGGATTGGTGGTCTTCCCCTTTTTCCCAAGGAATCTTCTTTCTTGGATTCCCCCTTAGCATATTGATCTTGTCGATTTCTATTAGGCTCATTCCTATTGAACGAAGGTTTGAATCCTTTCCTCCTCTGATCAGACTTCTCATTCCTCTTTTCCTTCCAATGTTTTTGCATGGATTCTCTTCCCTAGCCTTGCTCATACAAGTATTTATCCTTCTTGATGGCCTCAGTCAAGGTCCTGGGTTCATCATACCTGATATTTTCCTTAGAAAAGGCTGGTAGTCCACTTAGAAATCTATGTATTTTCACTTTCTCATCACCAATGAGATTGACATATTTTAACAAACACAAGAACTTCTTCTTGTACTCTACCATAGGCATGCTTCCCAACCTGAGTTCAAAGAACTCCTACTTTTTCTTTTCATATAAATTCTCTGAGAGGTATTGTGTATGGAAGTACTTCTTGAACTATTTCCATGTGATCCTACTTTCATTAACATGTTCCACTTGCTTCAGTTGGTCCCACCACACTACATCTTTCCCGTGTAAATGGTAGGTGGAAATCTTGGCTTCAAGGTTGGATGAATAGTTATGCAACTGAAAATATCTCTAGAGCCCAAACAACCATGCTTCGGCATCATCTTCCCTTTATCTTTCACCATCGAAGGAAGGTGGCTTAAGCTTTCTCATCTCTCCTTGCAAACTCTCTACCTCTTGTTTCATTCTTTGTTGTATGATAGGGGACACCTCTGGACTACCTACGGGATCATCTAATGCATCAAAATTTATTTCCGAGTAAGGAGGTGAGCGGTGTCCATGAGCTCTGCTAGCACTTCTGGAATAACCGACTCTTCCATGAGCATCTCTTCTTTCATGACACTTACCCCCTTCCTCTTGTCTTGAGTTTGATCCCTTCCTCATTCACCTATGCAACTTATTTAATCTCTGCAACACTCGAGCATTTATCTTAATTTTCTCTCTCATCAGTCTCTCGTTGTATACTTTGTAGCTCTACACTTCCATCTTCAGGATTCTTACCATTTCTATTAACGTTTCATGTTCTCCTTTTCCCTTACGTCTGTTGGACTCTATCTCTGCATTACCAACTCTGGTATTTTGGCCTTTAGCCTCATTATCATGATTGGAGGCTCCCTCAACTTCTTCTATTTCCTCAATATGCATCCTGAGTTGATGTGTTTAAACCCCTTAATTCTGAAAAATTTGCAAGTGACCATTTTGTTAGAATTATGCATATGATAAAAAAAATTCCAAACCATGCTACATGTTTTTTTTTTTCATGGAGATCGTATCCCCATTCTACGAAAATAACAGTGTCCTGTTATCCTTGGCTGACACAGAATTTCAAGATGCGCAGGTGCTTCCTTCAAACCACTTCCCAGGTGACCACGACTACAAACCGTAGCTAAATCCTTCCTTAGCACCTTTTTTGTCTCCAGGACAACCAATTTGGCCCTTAGCCCTCTTTCCCTCAGCTCTCAATCTACATAAGACCACAACCATGACCCTACTCTTAGTTGAAAAAGTGTTTTTCCAGAGATTCGAGACTTCGTAACTTTCAAATAGGACTGGATCAACGGTCCTCATCCTCTTTCATGATCAATGATCGAGATCCACTTTGGGACTCTGCACTTCAAGAGTCTCAACTTTCCTCTCTTTTCTCCTCCCAGAATGCTTTTACCCAGATTTCATGATCTGTCGACATGTTTCCTCCCACAAATCAATGGTTGTGAATCTCTTCGGCTCTTCGAGCTTCGGAAGTTTCAAACTTCCCTCCTTCACTTTCTCCCAGATTGCTTTCACCCGGAGTCAACGATCCTTCGCCCTGTTTCTTCTAGAATCAAGGGTTGATATGTACTCTAGCCTTCGATAGTTTTCAAACCAATGCAACCTGTCACATCTTTCCTCTCTGGAGTGCCCAGTCTCCAGACTGCATGATATGTTGCCACATGGAAAAATACTAGAAGTGGACAAGTGGTCCACTCAGGCGGGTGCCACGTGTGACATTCTAACTAAAATTTCTATAATCCAAATGCTCAAAACTTACTAACATGTGGCACACATCCCATGTGTCCATGTCATCCCAAGTGATGTCTGTAAGCCATGTTACTTCAGAAATTTCGGGTTCCACATCACCTCTCGGTGACGTCATCGTGCCCCACCACTTCGGCTCTTCAGGCTTCAAGACTTAAGGATTTTTCATACTAGCACACTTCCAATCCTCCCAAAATCTGAATTCCTCAACTGACCAATCTGTCGCCATGTGTCCTCCTGGATCAGATGACTAAGATTCAATTCAATTCTTCACCTAGAGTCCAAGGATCTACACCACGTGTCTTCCCTAATCTGACGGCTATGTTTTAGTTCGGGATTACGAACTTCGGAAATCTCAAACCTCAACCTTTTTTTTTTGAAATTTTTTTATCCGAAGTTCACAATCTACTGATGCATGTCTCCCATGGATCAACAACTACAATTTCTTTGGGACTCCGGACTTCAGAAATCTCAAACTTCAAAACATATCTAGCCCCACTGGCTTTTATCTGAAGCCCTAGATTTGGCGATGTGTGGCTCTCGAAAGATCAATGGCTGAGATCCTTTCGAGTCTTCAAGTTTTGGAAGTCTCAAACTTCAAACCTCCTCCTTGCTCAATTTTTTCCAGAGCATTTTATCCAGAGCACACAATCGATTTACACGTGTCCTCCTACAGATCGACGGTTCCCATCTACTTCGGCTATATGGAGTTTCAATGTTCGAGCACCAACATGTCACATCACTGCATGCCTTTCAATTTGTTGGGGCGCGCATCGATAGTTTGGAGTAACCCTCGATTCGCCTAGCGATTCTCATGATGCTGACACGTAACCACTCAGTGAAATCGTGGTTTGGATTGCAGGACCACCTTGGGAAATTATCTCCCGTGCAACTTGGTTCCCCTCAATGCCTCATGTCCATTGATCTCACTCTCCAATGGGATCTGATGGTTGTGACCTTAACCCTTTCTTCCTTTTCATGGGATGACCCCTATTCACCTGTCCTCTGATCCAACGAACCCAGATATTTCCTGATCCTATAGTGGCGATCTCTCCCGAATTAAAAGGGGGATGGTCACGATCCTTCAAACCCCTTACAAAGGGTCTCTAACATTCTCTTGGCATAGGGGAAAACCCAGGGTTCAAAGCTACAACAACGCACCAACAAAACCCTAACTACTGTCCCTTTCGGCAACACCTGCGAAGCAGATGAAGTCTCACTCGAGGTAGAGGCAGGGGTGGTTGCAGAACTCACATGTATCCAACCTTAGTTGGGACACAGCACCATGATTATAATACTTAATAAATCACTTAGCATCGTCATTTCATCATTATTTAACCAATGTTTACTTCGTATATAAAATAGAGCATCGCAACATTCACCCAGATCTAATGTATCTAAGCACTTAGCATAAATAAATAGAGTAGATCTAGCAGATTCGAGCATTAAGCAAGTTCACATAGGTCAGATCTAGCATCCAGGGTCATCATAAGAACAAAGAAAAAACAGATCTATCTATCTATATCAAAGACATAAACACATCAAAGCATCGCATAGAGCATAATAATACAGTATTTACGTGGTTCACCCCTACCTTGGGGCTACGTCCACCAACTCTTCTTATTTATTATCTTCAATCATTCATCTAAATGCACATAGCCACAAAAAATCTTCTTTGCATAGGATAGGAGATCTGCACACACCTCACCAGATCCTCCTTCCCTGATCTAGGTCTAGCACAAAGCCTTTCATAGTCTATTACAACCACTTGCACATAGCTCTGCAAGTTTCTCACAACATGCACAGATCATCTACAGACCATACTTGCGCTTAGAAATTATCTTATCAGTATTTTACTTATGTCACCTAACTACTTATTTATACTTTACAAAATAGGCCTAAACATGGGTAAACCCATGGGCCGACATCCCATACCCATTACATAATCCTAATTCCCAAAAAGGACCCAAAAAGGGGTCGAGATCCCGTTTTCTCTTATTATTCGTGTGCTTAGTCTTTGACAGGATGTCGAAGTCCCAAATTAGGTCAAACTTGACTAAGGATCTTCCAAAACTTGGTCAAGGGCCAACAAGCCCCCAACACTCACTTGTGACTAGTCCCAAGTCACTCTGGTCTGACTAGTTCTGCTTCAAATGCCTCGTGCTTGGCTTGAGCTGATTCGACTTGATGTTGTGCTACAACCTCCTGTTCAGAGAACTCTTGGATGAATGCATATTTGATAGGTACCTCTAGACATTATTCAGATATAGTGACAACCTTCTCTAGCTTTTCTCCTTGGTCTTCCACCTCTGTAAGCAATAGATAGGCATTTTCTTGTACAGGCTAGAGTTTCTGAGTTGCCTCCATAACTCTACTCTAGATAGTGTGGATCTGCTGTTGGGCGATCCGTTTCTATTGATATCACTTCATTCTTTCCACAAATAACAGGGGCTTCAGTTGCGCCTATATCTTTTTGGCTTGGTACTTCACCTCTTAGAGCTGCAACTCTAGTGCCTTCAATTCTAGGTTCTCCGTGAGTTGTTCATAGGTCTGGGCACTGTGATCGGTAAGTTTCTTGAATTCCTGGGTAAGATCCTTTATCCTTTCAGCTGCGCTCTAGGTGGTTGCTTCTATGTGGTCTCTTACATCTTGTGGGGTATCAGGTATAGTGCATAGCTCCAAATATACTATGCGTTGTTGTAGTTGTTGGATGGCTTCTATGAGTTGGTTCACCTGTTGTGTAACTCGGTCTTCTACCTTTATTTCTATGATTTTCATAGAGAGAAGTGCTATGTTGACCGATTCTGTTACTTTGAGTTTCTCCTTAAGTAACTGTTCCTTTTCTTGTTGTAGCTGTGATTTTCTTCATCAAAATTCACTTGTAGAGAAAGATTTTCCTGTTGTACAGCACTACGTTTCTCTTCGAGTACTCCTTGTACTTGTGTCAAAGCCTCGGTGGCTTGCTCTATTTCTTCCAATGCCCGTCGAAGGTGATATTTGACTGTATCGACTAGTCGATGGAGTTGAGATGGATCATCTCCCAATTCTGGTTCTCCCGACACAGTGGAGAATGCGCGGCTAGACTATAGGGCCTATTGTACCCCTCAGAGTTCAATCTCAATTAAATCATACATATCCTCTTTCTTTTCTTCTTGTTTCTCTTCTATTTCCAATGAAGCATCTTGAAGGGATGCTATAAAAAAGTTGAATTCATCAGAGGTGAGGACAGTCTGCATATTGGTCATGGTGGCCTTCGATTTCTTCCTAGAGGAAGGTTTCAGAGGTGAACCTTTCCTCTTCTTCAATGGATCCACCTCATCTCCATTATTTTGTTCAACTTTTTTTTCATTCAAATATTCTCCATCACCTCCTTTATCTGGTGATATGGAATCAGTCTTCACGGATGTGCTATCTAGGTCTTGGAACTCTTCGGTCTTCTTTGTTCTTCTAGGTCCAGGTGTATCCTACTTTGTTTTTGGGTTGTCAATGTCAGATATCTCCGCAGGGTCTACTGGAATAAGGAGGTCCACTAACTAGTCCTTAGTGATCTCCTCCAATTCCTCCTTCATCATCTTGTAGTAGGACTGAAGTTGTTTCTTGTGTTCGTCAGCGTGTGTTGTGATGTAAATAAAATGCTAATCTGCGTTGAACTTCATCAAAGGCCGAAACCTATGTAGAGTGTTCAGAGTCATGTGAGGCTCGGATTGTATGGCTATGTTCAGATGATTGTAGTAGGTATGAAAAAAAAAATTGAATGCCATTGTTTATTCATGTCGATTAAATACCATAGTGTACTGAACTTCACGGCCAATGGTTCAAAAGGATGAATGTTCGAGAAGGTCATACCTTTTGACATCTTGTAGGAAATAAAATCTATAAAGATCAAGAGCCAGCTGAAATGGAATTCATATCCTTGATCTTGTGCTTCTCTATAGTAGAGTTCCAACTGGTTTACCAGGTACTTCGCCTAGTTCATCTGAAGGCCTTCCGCACACTTCCTTGCGAGGTCGACTACAAAATCAATGACTTGGGTAGGATGATTATTTCTTACTAACTTCCCTGCAATCAACTAATAGGAAAGGTGAACTATGCCAATATGGATAGAATCTACCTTGTAACCTCTTTTTCCCTTCTCAACATCACCATAAGTGTCCTTGATTTTATTTGTTAGTGCGTGGTCCATGGTTTTTTCGGGATAGAAATCCTGTGGATTAGGTCCTTGCATACTCAATCCCGTGATCGGATTTATCAACATCAGATCAAATGTTATACAACAGTTTATCCATAGTTAACCACCATGGTAACAAGATAACAACAACTTGACACATGCATTCACCTCTTGGTTTCTTCTGAAGTGGGGAATCTTCATGACATTCAACAGGGTGGACTATGCTAGGTCCACATTCCACTGTTGAGGGGCGATCTTTGAGTTTTTCCCTTTAGTTCTAGTCAGGTACTTATGTGGGGTGAGAATGTTATAGACTTTGTGATATTCAAGATTGAAGTCATTGAACTTCAACGCTGCAATCTTATATTGATCTACTTGAACTGCGCAGATCCCCTTTGGGAGGTACGCAGTGACCAAGGCATACTCAAAATCTCTAGGTACGTTGTCTCGATTTACTGCACTGCTCAAAGGTGGAATATAGGCAGGTAATATAGTCATGATCAACTTGGCATTCGCTAGATCATCCCTGTGCTTGGTTCTCTTTTCATATGATGGTCAGGATGGTCCAGCTTCGCTAGAAGTCAACAGAGAGGCTTGGAGTCCTCTCATCAATGATGCTTGCACACCTGTAGACATTGACATGACTCTTTCAGTAATCAGGTCAAGGAGTACTTCTGTCATAGATTCTTTGACTGCGATGATATCTTATGACATACGTGCTCGGGATTAACTACATCGGTTCAAGGTTAACTTAGACACTGTAATAGGATAGAGGGATATAGCGCAATGACCACTATGTAAAATCAACAAGTCCGTGAGCTCCAATTCATGAATGGAAAAAGTGTTCTCGGTGCATGGCACGATGGGATAAATAGGTAACGCGACAATGGGTTGCCTACAACGGGTATGAGGCCTTCATTAACTCTGTTTTGTCCATTATGGCATGGTCCCAACAATCGAATGGTGATCTGTCTTTCCATAAATGTCTTTCTATCCATTCAGAGTGTCAGTCTAATGGTTATAATGTCCCCAATGACTATATTTCTTCGCCATGGTGAAGTTCCATGTGTCATTGTTCTGATATCACGATGAAGCTCCAATTTTGCAATTTTTCCTCCTGCGAGGTTCCCTCTGGAACCTTCTGCAACTTGTCAATCTTATCTCTCTTCTTACTTAGCTTTCTAGCCTTCTTCCCAATGGGCTTCGTCTCAGTATGCCTTTGTCCATTCTGATTCTTATCTTTTTTTGACATAGTTACTTCGCGTTGTTGAGATTCTTTCAAGGGTAATATTCTTTCTTTATCTGGGATAGATATTTCAGTCTTTTGTGGGTTCTCTAGTGTTCTTGCAACTTTGACATCTATGTTGATGTTGTTAAATAGATGCAATCTATTCTTTGGTTCTTCAATCAAGTGTGCGATCCTTCTAGTTATTAATTATTTTAACTCTTACTTCTTCTGCTCTAAAACTTCTTCTTCTTCTTTCCTTCTAGCCTGATCTCTTTCAATCCAAGGTTTTCCTAATAACATCGTAAATGGTGTGTTGTCCTCAATAAATTTAATAACCTCAAAATATTCTTCTGTAGAAACTCTATTGACAATCATAGGTAGCTTGGTAAGTCTTCCACATAAGGTTATCAATTTTCCTCTGAATAATCCCATTCCTCCTAGTGAAGGAATCATAGTAGGTTTTCCTAGAATATCCCAAGTTCTTTCAATCATGATATTCACTTGTGTTTCCTCATCTAGAACACAGTCAACATTGAAGTCTCCTATTCTTTCTTCTATGCGTTCTTTTTCTTTGAATATCTCTGATAATATGACATGTCGATGGTCATTCAGGGTTTCTTTCATCTGTAGAAATACTTTTTTTTATTCTTTCTAGGGTTTTTCCATGATCTTAGTTTCTGGATCTGCCCTAGGTTTTCCTTGTCTCATGTTCATTTCTTCAAGATTAGAAATCATTCTAGGACAATTCAATACTTCATGTCCCATAGTTGTGCAACAAAGACAACTTCTTCCAGAGCATTTCTTAGTAAGATGTCCCAGTTTTCTGCAACTGTAACAGAGGGTTACTCCTCACTTTATTTTAAATGATCCCCATCCTTTCCTATACTGTGTGCTAGGATCATAGGGGATAGCCTTCAAACATTTATTTCTAGGATCTTGCATCCATTTGTTAGTCAAAATATTATTTCTATGCATAGGTATAACATATCTTTCACTATTCTTATTAGATCTACTTATATCAAATCTTTTTTCATCTAGTTGTGCCCTACTTTTCAAGTTAGGAAATTTTTTATCAAACATACCTATATCCATACTTTTGAAAGAAAAAATTTCCACTCATCTTACTTCTATAGAGCACAAAACTTCTAGATCTAGAACTTTTCAATATTTTTACCTTTATCAGAGCACACAACTTTCAAATCTTACCTATTTTCTTCAGATATGACCTCTTTTCTTGGTACAGAGCTTCACAAGTCCAGTAGAATGCTGCGCACTAGGGAAACAGATCTATTCATAGAGATTCCATGGTTTTAGATCGAATCTTTGTACAAAGCTTCTTCTTCCTCAATTCCTAGCAATCACAATTTCAAGTCCCGACAACGGAACCATTTGTTGGCACAGGGGTAGACCCAGGGTTCAATGCTACAACAACACACCAACAAAACCCTAACTACTGGCCCTTTTGGAAACACCTGCGAAGCAGATGAAGTATCACCCGAGGTAGAGACAGGAGTAGTTGCAGGACTCAGATGTTTGCAACCTTAGCTAGGACACAGATCTATAATTATGATACTTAATAGAGAACTTAGCACCGTCATTTCATCATTATTTAACCAATATTTACTTCACAGATAAAATAGGACATTACAACATTCACCCAGATCTAATGCATCTAAGCACTTAGCATAAATAAATAGAGTATATCTAGCCGATTCGAGCATTAAGCAAGTTCACATAAGTCAAATCTAGCATCTAGGGTTATCATAAGCATAAAGCATAAACATATCTATCTATCTATATCAAATCACTTAGCTAGTAAAGACATAAACAGATTAGAGCATCACACATAGTAGAATGACACAGTATTTAATTGGTTCTCCCCCACCTTGGGGCTATGTCCACAAACTCTTCTTCTTTATTAGCTTCAATCAGTCATCTACATGCACAGAGCCAAAAAAACCCTTCTTCCCATAGGACAGGAGATCTGTGCGCACCTTGCTAGATCCTCCTTCCCCAAGCTACGTTCAACACAAATCATTTCACAGTCTATTACAACCACTTGCACTTAGCTCTGCAAGTTTCTCACAATATGTAGAGAGCATATACAAACCATACTTGCGCTTAGCACTTATCTTATCGACCTTTTACTTATTTCACATAACTACTTATTTATACTTTACAAAATAGGCCTAAACATAGGTAAACCCATGGGCCGACATCACATACCCATTACATAATCCCAATTCCCAAAAAGGACCCAAAAATGGGCCAAGATCTCGCAATATCTACTTCATCTTGTGCTCCATCTTTGACAGGTTGTCAAAGTCCCAAAGTAGGTGAAACTTGACCAAGGATCTTCCAAAAATTGGTCAAGGGCCAATACATTCTATCTCCTATGTAGATTCTGCAACACCATTCCTCCTGAGATTTTCAACTTCAAAGTCAGAGTTCGATATTGACCCTGAGACTCTGACCAACAGACCCGGCCCATATCGGCCCGGTGTTTCAACTAGAAGCTCTGATACCAATCTGTAACATCCGAAATCACCCACAGGCCGGGCCATGCTACCTTCAATCCCGCCATTGGACTTCTTTCTCTTATCGATACCTTATTAAAATTAAGGATGCATAAAATAAAATACTTTAATGACATGCACAATAGTAATCAACATGCATGCATAGTCTAAAGATTCAATTAAACGATAATTAAATATACAACGGAAATACATTCATATTCATGTAATAATAACACAACAGAGAGCACTTATCTTTAAGAAAGATGAAACCAAATGGTTGTAAACCAAGGACATTCCACCCAACCATAGACACCACTGCTCCAAATCTCAACAACAATTTCACCTTTGATCCAGGGTTATGAATCCAAAAGGACGGTTCCAGAGTGTACTTGGGTTCCCAAACGAGTCATCAAGCTCTCATAGGTTTCCCAAAACCCACAACAATCCAAGTACCTAGCCTATACTTCCCAAGAGAATGGACTTCCACCCTTCTCTGCCACGCATTCCCTGAGGCAGTCCTTCTCTTTTTCTTATTTTGGGCCTCCAACACAGTTGGTCCAAAAACTCGATGCTGGAACTCTTAGGACTCACAATTGTGAGAAAAAAAATGCACAAGCCAACGCATGTCATACATGTAGGCCCCAGGTCATGGATAGATCACACCAGCGACCTCTACAGCCAAATATCCTGTGGCTAATTCTTCAACAGTTCAGCTCCCTTTCCCGAGCCAAGACGCAGATGAGGAAGGATCAACGAATGGGTAAGAGGTTACATGAAAGTGCGTGAGTTAAAGAATGGGATAACGAAGATGTGATAGAGAGTATGAGCCAATGACCAACAACCAATAACACACAACCAACCCAACAATCAGACCAGGGAAGGGTTTAAGTAACCTCGTGGGGAAAACAAGAACCTCCTAGCCTTCCCCAAGAATCTCATGTAACTATTCCCCTCCCTTAGACAAAAGGGTAATTTGAATAGGAATAAACACTTAGCCCCTCAAGCCCCCTCTCTTATGGAATCATAGCCCTCTATAACCCTAGTCCTTGTCCATCTAGCATCCAATGATGTATTTATTATTAATAATGATCAAAACATTACATTTATTGGGCATATTGGCCCTTTAATAATTGTTTGGGCACTCAGGCCTCTCATCATTGTAACAATACATTTTTTAAAATGGGGGTTCAAAACCTAGGGTGTTACATTCCACCCCCAAACTGATCACCAAACCAAGGTCGTCAATTGGATGATTGTGCACATCCTGCACATGCACAATTCTAAGCACCCCCGTACATGGGACGAGAGCCTCCCATATGTCCAACACAATTACAATCGGGCTCTCCATAGTTCCACCGGCCATAGACCATTTTAGGTGGGTCTAGCATTCCAACCCTTGGGACCCATTGATTTTTCACTTCCTCTTGTCATCGTAAAGACAGACTCATCCCCTGATCATTCTGGGATCGACAAAGCCACCAAATTCATTGAGTAGATTCAGCACATCCTCCAACAGGTCTGGGAGATTTTGCATAAATCCAATGCTAGGTACAAGCAACTCCATGATCAACACAAGGTACCACACCAGTTTCAGGTTGGCGACAAAGTTTGGTTACATTTGTAGAAGGAGCGTCTCACCGGGCCCCATGAAAAGATTCACCCACTTCGTTATGGGCCTTACACTATCACCAAGGCTATGGGTAGAAATTATTTTGAGCTCAACACTCCACCCTTCCTTGGTTTGCATCCAGTCTTCAATCTGGACCTCCTTCATCCCTATTTTCCACCATTATTGGACACGTCTGAGATTGTCGAACAAATGACACCAACAGAGCTCAAACCTGACTGCATGGAACAAGCATCCATCGATGAGACAGTGGCCACACAGGTCAAGGGAACTCGCCAATAGGGAATCTAGATTTATCGAGTTGTCAAAGAAGGGGAACTCTTACACCAAGAAAAGTGGCTCACCCGGGGCCAAATCCAAAAGAATTTTCCTCACCTGATGGGGGAACTCAATGCAATGTAGACCATTGCTTCCTAAGGGGGGAGGATTGATCTAGGTGGATATTGGTGGCGACCCACCTATTCCAACTGGCTCGTCATGTTCATTTTTTATTCAAAACGTCTTTTTATACTTCTTTATAATTGTGAGTTCTACACTTATGGGGATATTTGAAGACTCACACAGTCTCTAGGTGGATATGGTTGGCCTCTCGTCTAATCCAACAAGCCTATTTTCTATATTTCATGTCAGCACATCTTGTTTTACTTCCAAGGTTGTTTTGGTCCCCTAAACGTTGTTTTTTTGACTCGCCACAGTCAGATTGTAGAAAAAGTATTATTATGATGGTGGAATGTGTAGTTCTCTGAAAGATCTTTCTAACAGGTTATCATGCACCTAAAATAGAGGTTGTATGCAAAAGTTACGGCCTTAGGAAGTTGAGGTATCAAATTACACCAGTGTACCTATAGGGCCCACATAACGTTTGGCGTTTTCCCTTCTAGGGTTAGGTTTTTGGATGTCTAGGGTTTTGGCATTCATGAGTAATATCAAAAAGGCCTATGGAGCCTCATTGTAATCCATTCTACTTAGACGGATGCGTGTAACAGCCAAATCTCTTCTCAGAGATAGCTACCACCATTTGAGCAAGTTTCAGTTTTGTATTTTTACAGCTTCAACCTATTTCAATATTTAATAGAAGATATTGTTCACTAGATATTTGTGTTATTCTTCCTATCTTTGTGTTTATCGTATTCAGTCTGTTAATCAGTTTGTTTCTCTCCTAAATATGGATCAAGGGTACAAAAACATTCAGGGAAAAGGAGTGTTAAGACATTCAAAACTCCCGAAGGCCAGAGTCCAAAGCAGATCACAGCCATTGGTTGTGGGAGAGATGAGAAAAATAGATCTGTCCATGTGAGTTCGTAGTTCAAGGTTTAAGGAAAAGTGTTGCAGTTGTTGCCAAAATAGTCGAAGCCCAAAATTGTGAGGTGATAAAAGGTGTTTAGCCCCAGGTCGCTGCCCCAGGTCACGTGTGGAGAAGGGCTAATATAAAAGAGCTAGCGCCTGAAATTTTAAATTAGAAAAGTGCTTAGGAAGAGGGTCGTGTCTACCATATGACCTGCACCTGCGGTGATAAAAGGGCCTGTGTTTACTTCAATTCGAGACTAACAAGGTCTCAAGGAGATAATCCAACTCATGTAGTTAAAGATCCTTGACCGGGAGTTCACACAGCCCTGAGGAGAGAAGGGGGGTTAGCATCAACTACAAAGATCCAGTTTAAACTCACATGCTTGTTGCCCTATTATTTTGAGCTTAAGCATGGGACTTAGTTCCATTTCTATACTATTCTCTTCTTCTAAATTTTAGAAAATGTATTCAACTTGCCTTTAGAATAAAGGGTATTATTTCAATAAATTTATGTGCAGAAGTAACTCCCTCCTTTGAATTCCTTGATGTAAATTTTTTTTTTTGAATTCCTTCATTTGTGTAGAAAAAATATGAGTTTTAAGTCTATAATGATAACAATTTAGAGCATGAGTACATCCCTTAAGGATTCAATTTTTAAACTAGGGCTCTAATACCACGTGTAGTAACCCTATTGACATATTTATGTGCTATGATCTTGTGTACTAATTTATGTTTTTTCTAATTCAGACTTTTTGCACATACAGATTACCATGCTATGAAATTATGTTTTTCTCTATTTCCTATCAACATAATCTATTTAACATTTCATCTGTTAGCATCAGAAGTCACTCCCGGATTGTAGCAGGAGCAGAGCCCGACACCCATCATTTTGTGTCACGATTTGTTTATCAAGGGTGATCGAAAGAGAGCAGACTCGGAATGATATCGTTTTAACTCAAAATCCTGGACCGAACTATGTATGAACATGCTAGGTCTTAGTATAACTTCAGTCAGTAGGTTGTAGCAAGGGTAAGCAAGAGGAAGACATTGACAAGAAAATGTAGAGGTAGACCGAAGATGTCAGGCCTTTCAACAGCCCAAGGATGAATGATTTAAACATAAGAACTCCTAGAATTTAAATCACAAGGAAACTAAGAAATATCACAGTGTTATAAAAATTATTTATCATAACACAGTCACAATGGTTCATGCGGATCTGTCGATCATGAACTCCTTAGCATCAGTAGGAAAACAAAGTAAATAAGAAAGTTGATTTCCATTTAAATGAGAAATATTGGATACACATACATGATCAAAGAAACCAATGCTTCATCAAAACCATACAATCGGGAGCTTATCTCTACCAACTATGCTTTACAAAATGGAAAAATTGCCCACATATATCTAAAGAAAACAACAACAGCAAAACCGAGACTTCTTCATTAATAACATTACGTCTGCATGTTTACTAGCAAATTGTGCCTGCAGTCTTTGGATGGTCGTGCACTTATGTTATATGCAATCGGACTCCTGGCACCCTGCAGAAGAATTGACCTGTCCGGGGTCCCTTTTTGGATTTCCATTTATAGTGGAGATGATGTCTAACCACCACCAACAACTTCAATAACTGCCTCCTTGGGATCGGGAACAACCTGGTCAACTCTGCCTTTCGGGATGTGGAGGTATTCTCACGGTGCCACCTGGATCCTCCAACTGACTTCTTGGAAAGACTTGTAGGCAGCTGTGATAAATGGGGCATCTGATACGAAGCAGTGTAATAACAAAGGTTAGGCGAGGATGATTTGGCATGCTCGGAAAGGAAGAGGGAAGGGAAGTGGCCAAGGAGGTGACAGGGGT
>JZKD02S1672679.1:349469-382053 GCA_000966675.3 Picea glauca | reverse complement strand
GGGGACTCTAGAATCCAACCTTGACCATAGATTTGGGTGCCCCAATCCAGACTGTTGAGAGATGTGCATCTAATTTTGGACCCCCCCTACTTTAAAGGTAGAAAGGTGAGGGGGCTCCAAAATCCATCCTTGACCATAGATCTAGGCGCGCAGATTTTGGCCGCCCAGATCTGCCTGCCACTTCAAATGTGCATTTTCACCCCAACCTAGGGTAAGTGGGTTTTTACCCCACTTCTTCTCATTTTTCCACCCAAAGGGTCTTATCTCTTAGGAAAACACACCCTTTACAAGAATTGGTGATAACAACATCTACAATTTAATCAATCAAATTATAATTTTATCTCTTTAATTTAAACAATGTAATTCATGTAATAAGATAAGAAGTATGAAAAAATATCTACAACATTGTTTAATTTAGCATCTCAATTTTGTAGCAGTCCATCTCCTTAGATTCTTAGCTCCCTATCCAAACTAGATTTTTAACTTCACAACTAACTAGGAATGACCTATCTAGATCTCTAACTCTTGGAATCCTTTTGTTTTCCTATTCCTAAGTGCCTAAAGCTCTAAGAACAACACCCATCCCACCACAAATAGCTCAACAACTCAACCCTCACTCTCTCATAGCCTTGGTCTCAAGAGTATGAGTTTTTAAAGTTGAAATGTTTCTCTCCCTACTTAAACAAAAATTCTCGCCTAATTATGCAAACCCTTTCCCTCTCCAAAAGTCCCACTTTATCCCCTTCTCCACTTCCTTCCTAGCCTCCCAAGAAGGGTCTTTGGAAGGTCAAAATATCATAAAATACGCTCCCCTAACCTACCCACATTAATCAACCTGACATGTTATCAAATCAAATAAATATAATTAATTTTGGGTATGTTACAAAATCCAAGTCCTACTAAATGAAAATAAAATTCAAAATGAAGTCATATTTCCCCTTTTATTAAAGTATAAATAAGTCCCAAAATGAAATCTAAAAAATCCAAATGATGTAAAATTATAATCATATAATTTTACTTATACTACAACCATCATACACCAACTATTAATAAAAATACCATAATACTTTGTATATCGCACAATGATACTAATGTATGCGTAGCGGGTGCATACATAGATCATGTGTGTACTAATGATAACAATCATCACATCTAATGCATAGTTCCCATCTTCTCTCATCTAATCACG
Organism: Picea glauca; assembly: GCA_000966675.3. Taxonomy (NCBI): domain Eukaryota; kingdom Viridiplantae; phylum Streptophyta; class Pinopsida; order Pinales; family Pinaceae; genus Picea; species Picea glauca. The sequence goes on along the minus strand of JZKD02S1672679.1, from coordinate 380,864 downwards.
CAAGAAGGTAATCCTTTAAACATAACATCCAACAGTTTTACTAACTACGTCACAATATTCCACTATGAACTAATCATTACACCAAAATCATCATGAATGAACTAAACACGCATTTAATGCACTAAAGGTATTAAGGAACTAAGGTTTCATTTATAATTATCAATAGTGTTCTTAACTAATCTAGATCACCCTTCCTCCCTAACCTACTTCCATCTCCACATCATATGCACTCCTCTGTTGGACTATGCTAGAATATCAACTACATTTGCCTAACCCCGAATAGAACCCATAAGTGGAAGTGTCAACTATCTTGACCAAGCTTCCCTAGTAGGAAACTAACAGTCACCATTAGATGTCTAAGGGAATGTGTCTTAACACAACCCTCCCATGTCTCTAGACTTTGGAGGATAAATGATGGGAGATACCTCGACCCCTCCTGATAGAACTAAGGTTAACACCATATCGTTGACCATATTGTATTTCTATTTTATTTATCATATGCATGGTACGTATTGATTCATTTCAACATATAATCTAAAATAGTGTATACATACAAAAATATTTCATTTAAATCTTGCATGATGAAAGTAAACCACCCTACATCCATCATCAATCACCTAAACAATAACTATACTAAAATTTTGCATATAAGTAAATTTACATATCCTTATAATAGAATTCCATTGTTCTAACAGAGTTCCACATATAATAAGCAAATAAATACAAAATAATTCATAACACAATTTAGCTACCTAAGTCAAAATGGAATGTTATAATGTGAACCATAGTTTCTAGCAGAATATATTGTTCCAACACAAAACATAGCATAAGAGGCATAGGTAGGTGCACCAAGACTAGTGATTTACCTCTATTATATTGAAGTTTCTTACCTAGCAATAGAGGCAAAGACAATGAGATTATGTACCAAATTCAATCCCCGCTATTTCCACGTCGTTTGTTTTTCATCTGGATCAAATAAAACAATATAATGAGCTAGAATCATTGAATCACTAAGAAAATAAAAATTATATTATGTTTATTGCATTATTTTTATGAAAAAAGACATTGCATTTGGTTATTTCATTCATAGTGTTTTTATAACTTGTTATTTAGTTTATATAAATGATTCCAAAATTATTATTACTTTTTGAAACTGATATAAATTAACATAATTCTATTGGTATTACACTTTACCAATAATAAAAATGTTTATGTGTCAGTTAGTTCAGTGACATATAAATTGCATGCACGTCATTCACTCGTCAATATTTTTTTGATTTACAACGAGCTCAATGTTTCAAATCCCAAGTCTTTGTAGAAGTTTTTAAAGTTTTGTTCCAACATGTGATGTTGGCCATGGGAGGATGTTGATCTGTCCTTCAGATTTAGGACTGATCTCTTTCATGATCTTTGTAATCAGTTTTTTGAAAAGTTTTTTTGTGGGTCAAATGATGAATGGATGGATAATTCATTATTTATCAAGGAATTTCGATGATGTAATTAAAATTATTTTCTAATATAATTTTGTGCAAATTTTTTACTTAAAAAAAAGAAATTGAACAAGACAATCATTGATAAAGTTTCAGGTTTTATTGGTCATGGGTTTGATTCCTCTACAAGCCAGATTTGTGATGGAACATTGGGGGAGTGCAATAATGAGATTATGATGGATTATGAGGCGCATGGGATGGTTATGAGGATGATATGTTAGTACATTAACTACAAATAACTAGCTTCTAATCGAGTTCCATGTCGTCCTTGGTATGGCAGGTCTTATTACACTCAGAAGGTCTATTAGTATATTAACTACAAAGCATTGGCTTCTAACTGAATTCCATGTCGACCTCAGTGTGGGAGGTCTTATTACACTCATAATTTTTACATGACAACATGCTATGTTAGGCCTTCCGACAAAAGATGCACTACTATCACTCGATGTCGGTCTTACACTAGCTAAGCTTCACCTAGTTTCCTTGCTTTTACCCCTTTCTAGAACCTTACTATATAACATATTTTATCGTCCTTAGAAATAATCTTATTTTCATGTGTGTGAGTGTTAATTTGTTGAATTTATGTGTTTTTATGGCTAGATGGAACTTGTATTATCTACACTATTTGATATTTTTTCCCTAAGTTTAGTTTGGTGTGTATTTATTGAGTTTGGTATGTATTTATTAATAAAGCTAGACATTTTTGCAATATCTTGAGATCGTTAAATTTCCATTAGCATAAATAATCACATATAGTTTGAAAATCTTGATCATGTGTAGACCTAATAGCTCAGCCTATGCTTCAACCGTTTTTTTTTTTAGCTAATTCCTCATATTTAACTTGCAAAATCAAATTATAGAAAATAATTCCATTAAATGGAAGAAGGCATATTATTAAACAAAAACAAAAAATCCTTATTTAAAACATAAAATATGATTGTCTTAATTAAATCTAAGATTATCTATCCCATTAAAGGGGAAAAGATACAGGGATACCATGCCACTGGTTTTTGTATTATTGAGCATAAATACCACGAAAATGAATTTGCATGAAGATTAGTTGTTGCAACACTAACCTAGTAAATCCTTGTTTTCCTATTCAAAGGTGTTATGGGACAAATGCTCACAGGGATCTTGTTGATTACATAGAAAAATATCCCTAGGATTAACCTAGTAATACTAGACAGAAAAGAGGTATACTCATATGGTTTTCTATATGCAAGTAAATTATTTCCTTTTAACCAAGAAGGAGATGGATACTACATTTAGATTGATGGTTATCCTAGCATGTTCCAGTTGTTGCATCTCCTGAGATCAAACTATAGCTCCTGCAATATTTCTTCCTACATACAAGGATATAAAAAACCACCAATTTACTATCCTTATAGTTTTAGGAAAATTAAATCTACTGAATCTACTTTGATCTATCACTTATAATATCAGATCCTAACCATTCATTAATAGAACACAAATAATCTAGAGGAAAACTAATGATCTATTGATAATTAGGAAGAAATTACAACATATCCATACCTTAGGTGTTGATACATTCCTCCCTTGAGTCCTTGCTCCTTGCTTCTCCCTTCATTTTCTTAGTCAAGCTAGGCTCACTACTAGTTGTGATGGAAAAGACAAGAACCTATGCAAATGGGAAGCATAACATTGCTCTTGAATTCTCCTCCTTTATTTCCCCAAACTTTCCTTTGTTATATAGTTCTTTTGAGGAGGCTTGGGAGAGATTCTATATCTTCTAGAGACCACTAGAAAATCGAATGATGTGAGTTCCTAGGCCCTTTCCATGAATATACAACTCATCCATTTTCTATCACCTCATGAATCCCCTAATATAGAAGTTTGATAGAGCCTCAATTGTTGATCTACTAGTGACCAAGGAGGGTCCTCCCCTGTTGTCTACTAGGTGTCTCGCAAGGGTCTCCAAAATGGCTCAAATCTTAGGGAAAATGTGCATTTTGAATTACATATTTATATGGATTTGTATCTGGCCTATAGGGTGGAAATTAAGGCTATAATAGATTCCCCCTAATGTGTGAGGTCAAGAAATGAGTGGATGGCCAAAATACATTACAAAAAAATATTTTCCATGTGAGGTAGCATGAGGAGATAGAAAAGAAGTCCTACAATCAAACACCAAGGATGAGAGTAAAATAGACCATTCTCTAGGTAGACATACTCAGAATATGGATGAGCATGGCCTCCAAACAATACACTGTAGATCCATGATACGAAATGTTAGACCATGGCAATGAAAGAATACATAGTGGATCGATGTCATCAATAAGACTATAGCCAGGATATAGTGCAATGTGGATGTACATCATGAACTCAATCATAGCCCCCAACAAATACAATGTGGGTCTATGTCATGAACAAAATCATATCCATTATCAAATACAATATGGATCTATGACATAGTATATAAATATAAGAATGACAATGATCACTAAGAAGAGTTCCTTTGAAGTCTTCAAAGTACTCATAGACAAGCGATATACTCCATCACAACTTAGGATGGGATGTTGTAAAGGTAGGATATGGCCCCAAAGACAAGGTCTTCGTACCAAACCTTGATGGTACGAATCTACATCATGTGAATAGATGACATTATGTAGAACATGGTAGAAACTATCTGATTATCGTTCATTGATGTACACCATTAACAAATGCGAGGGGACCCATCGATGATGAAGATGGACCCCAAGATACCTAGTAGAATATAATTAGTGTGAATATAGGATATGATGTTGAACACTTGTAGAATCAAACGATCATGAGTCAATGATGTAAACCCATTGTTGATTACGAGGAGGCCTTCCACTGAGGACTACAAGCTTCAAGGTACTAGCTAGTTTCTAGATCCCTTTCCTAGATAATGTGTTGAATTCGATAGGAAGAGATCCATCAAAGGAGGGCCTTGATGTATCCCCCATGAATCAACATAAAACATACACTGAGATACTATATGAAGAGAGAGAATCACTAAGTACAACTGACATGGCAATCGACGACTCAAAAAGTGAACAAAATAGAAGATGACCGACTTAGGCTTAAAATTCCCTTGAACATATAGCATGAAACAATGGTGACATGGTAGCAAGACACAAGAGCTAGAAAAATATAGTGCAAAAATGTAGGAGGCATTGAAGCACTCTCCATAATGACAGGAAGAGTAACTAGTCTGAGGAGTATCTCTGAATTATTTCACTAGGAGGGCTCCTAAGCAAGATGAAACCCAATTGTATGATGAAAACTCAAAAAAGTGTCATGTTCAAGGGTGACTTGACTGACACTTCCATTTTGAGAATAGAACAATGGTGAATGTAACATCCCGATCCTACATGCACTGAGTGAACTTATTATTTGAGGACACTTGTGAGCAAGTGATCCGGGTCATTATACTATTGGTCGTTTCGATTATGATTATGAGATATTGTGGATTTGATGATATGTTATTTTGTTGTAGTTACATAAACAATTTTTATTGACTGGGTTCTCCTGAGTATGCAGGACTCTGGACATTGAGAATGCAGAGGCATCAATGAAATCCCTTGGACTCTGGATCGAGTCAGGGAGTGGACTGTTAGGGTTTGAATGTTTTTGATGTGACAAATGTACATATGATTAGATGTTATGATGATTGATTATTATTGCTGACATGATTCATTGATGGATGCAGGCTGACGATAGCTTGCCGACCAGACTCACATTTGGAGTAAATGGGCCACGCACGATAACCAGAGACATTGATGGAGAGGTGTGGCAACATCCCTGCCATAGCCTACTAACACTTATGTTGTGGCTCAAAATGTAGGTTAACGATTACCTAGTTCGAGAGACCTGTGATGCCGTGAGGGAAGACTATGACAGTTTCTCACGATGATTCTAAGGGGTGCACAATAAGGAAGGGTACTTATTCCGTAGAGGCCCTTAGTCTCCCATAAGATCACCTGAAGGAGTATTGACTCTAGGGGTTTGATGTCTACCAAATTCAGTCAAGAGGCAAGTGGAACCCTTGGAGCACATAGTGCATCTTGAAGGGCATGTCGTGTAAATAAAACATAAAGAGGCGAGTGGCACCCTTGGAGCACATAGTGCGTCTTGAAGGGCACGTCGTGCAAATAAAATGGAAAGAGGTCAGTGGCACCCTTGGAGCACGCAGTGTGTCCTGAAGGGCATGTCGTGATTTTAACTGGTAAGTTAATAAACCTAGTGCCTAGAAAACTATGCCTCCTTAGGACCTGGTTGGCCTTAAAATGAATAAAGTGATGAGTAAGTTTAATAACAAATTTTCCCTTAAGAACTGTCGCCAATCCTAGTGAATTTAAAACCTAGGTCTAAGTAGAACCTCTAAACAAAAATAATTAGACATATAACAAGAAAAGGGTAAAGAAATTCAAACTTTAATTATTAAAGTAAAAATTATAATGGAGGATTAAATTTATTAAAAGGGGTAAATGGTTGTTTTTATCTACATGTGCTAAATTGATTTTTAGTTAAAATGGAAAAAGGGGGGGAAACTTAAAAGAAAAGGAAACTTAAAAAAAAAGAAGGGAAACTTAAATAAAAAGGGGAATGTCCAACTTAGTGAAGAATCTAGCCTTTGGGAATTTCTATTATGAACTCAACTAGGAATTAAGTAAGGCGTAAGTCATTTAAGAATTGTAAGGGAATATTTGGACATTGAGGAGTGATTTTAGGCGGGTGAGGGAAATAAGAGTATTTAATTAATTAATAAAATTGATTTTTTGGTGCAACTAGGGGATTGGGCGACATGTGTACGGGGGAGGTTTTTCAAAATTAATTAAATGAAAAAATAATATAATGAGGTTTTTGGGAAACTAATGACTAAGAAAAATCTATAAAAAGGATGGTGAAGGAGGAGTATGGATGACATCTATCTTGCGTAACGTCACGCTGTCGAATTTTATCTTGACTGAGTTTCTTTTGTGGGAGTTGGGATACCCAGCTTGGGTAACGAGTGGTAGCTCGACCTTGTGAGGCGAGTTGGGTGCCAGAATTCTCTGGTATTGTGTGTGTGGACACTTTGCGGCTCAGGGGGATCATAGGGAAGAATATTACCCCTAGCGTTGGCTGGGAGGTAATGATGAGGTCTCATCGGTCGGAAATTCAGAGTTGGACGAAGCGTGAGTGTGGGACAGTCACTTCTGGTTCTTCGCATTTGGCTACGGTACACCTGTGAATAATTGTATTGAATAATAGCTTAATTTCTTGTTCATACATTTCTTTATTGTCAAAATCTCGCTTGTGTAGATGCTGATAAAAAAAAAATACTTGATTAGTTATGTATATGAATTTATATCTGATCGATAGTGCACTGTGTGAAATTGCAAAAGAGTCACTAAATTTCTTTTTATGAGCTTTGTTTTATTACTGTGTTCATTGTAGTTTCTGGTGTTGGTTGGGATTATTACTGTGTTTGTATTATTACTGAGGAAGGTTGTGTCTTGTTTCTCAGGCCATTATTTTTTATTACGTTGTTTTTTTTTTTTAATACAAAGAAATTGTGATTTTATCTTCTATTCCTTTATCCTTTAAGTTATTAGTCCATGCCTGAGCAGTCGGCTAGGAGATGAATCAACTGTATTTCACTCTGGTGTTAAAGATTTAGATTCAAATGCCCTACTTTCATGTGCATGGATAATAAGTGTAGGATAAATTCTCTTCCCAACAAGGAATTCTCACCTGGGCGTTTATTCCCTTCCTTGCTCTGTGATTATTGTGATTTTTCTCTTTGAACTCCCGCTTCCACACAACGATCTGTGGATGTTTGTTCAGATTCACCCAACTTTTCGTAATGTATCCTCTGTGATTTCCTTGAGTTGTAATCTAAGCCCCCTTCTCTTTTTACACCATGTTTTAACCCTCTCTTTACCCAACGATCCCCTTCCTTTATCTCTGTGTGATTCCTCTTAAACTCAGTGAACATGTTTTTCCATTATTTAATTTCTTTATTGGGTTTTTTCCTCTGTGCGTATGCCAACAACTTAAATCCTGATGTGATCTGCCAGTGATCACGAATCAACTTTAATTGTTTCCTTTTATTGTGTTTTCTACTATGTGTTTTCCAACCTTTTGAATCTTTTAATGAGATCTACGTTTTAAAAGAAATTTTTCATGCGACTTGCCTTGGGGACCGTAAATCATTTTTAAACTGGCAGTGTATCTTCATTGGTCTGTGTGCCTCTCTTCCTTTTATGTGATATTGACCACGAATTCAATTCCTATTTTCATTTTAGTGAATCGGTCCAATATTCCAAGTTACATAAGGCATTCCTCTTATGAGAAACGATTCCTCCCATTTAGTGGTCTACTACACACATTTTCTTATCAGCGAATCCCCATCCATACACACAATGATTCAGAGCCTTAATTCTTCCTACACTTTGGTTACACACATGTGTTTAACCAACAGTTTATCTCTGTGTAGCAGTTAGTTCCATCCATGCTCGGCAATTGTCATGCTCAATAGTTTTTATTTCATATCTCTGCAATTGGGACCGATTCACCCAGCATTGAGAATCCCCCACATCCATGTTTCATTTCCCCAGGTCTGCGTGTGATTTCCTTCTGGCAGCTATCCCTCATGTCTTCGTTTCATTTCCCAGGTCTGCATTCATTTCCTTCTAGAATCTATCCCCCACATTTATTTGGGTACTGATAGTGACCTTCTAATTAATTCTAACCTGCATTTAAACTATTTAGTATCCCATTGTTGGAGAATCACGACTTACTCACAAAGTGAAATTATTGTAATTTAGAGAATATTGGGTTGAGTACGCTTGGGTTTTTAATTTCCTTTAATAATTACATCGAGATTTGTCAGTGGACAACACTGACAAAAATTGTAAATTAGATAGATGTTTAGTTAAGCATAATTCAAGTCGATTCACAATGGTTAGCACTGGCAGTGAAATTGTGATTTAACTAATTGTGATTTAGAAACTTTTTTGACTATGGAAGTGGTATTCATGGAAGGGAATCTAATTGTGATAATCCCCTTTATTGTGAAATTATTCCACCACAAATTAACCGTTTAATTACGAAATTGTTGATATACTCTTTATTAGTGAATGGTTATATAACAGTTTTACCATGGAATAATTATATGGCATATGCATATCATCATTGGAAGAGATTAATGGCATAAGTAGATAGTATTTTGCTTAGGATACTAGTAAATGCATCGGTTCTGTAGTGTGTATATACCATGCCTTTGAATAGAGAAAATATTGATTAAATCTATCAACAAGTGAATATTTGACTTTTCTTTTTAAAAGAAATGATCAGTTGAGTAAAAATGTGAAGATAAGAAATAAATGATAATGGGAAAGGTAGAATTATGATTCAAGGCATTAAATCTTAGTGAGTGGTTAGCTTTTGTTTTTAAAAGAGGTATAGTATCAAGAACACTATAGTAAGATGCTACTTCATTCATTGGATTAAATATGATTAATGATTTGGGTGTTGATGAACCGTGATAATACAAATTATTAATAGGCCTAATCAAAAGTGAAATCATTACTAGATTGCTTTTTGGAATTTTAAACCATTGATAATTAATGATTTCAACAAGTGGATAAAAGAACACAAAAATGTTAGAGGATATAATTGTAAAAATGATGATAAAGCTATAAGAGTCTGAACTAATATAGTCAACTGATATAGTCAAATCCTTGTGTGTGGGGATAGAAAATGGAGCATTAATGTTTGTCTTGAAAAGTGAGGTAATACTTTGAAGACACTAGTTCAGAGTGAAAGGATTCAAACTTGACCAAAGTGTACATAGGAATGTGAAGAATTGAATCTAGGTAAGGATATGAGAATTCATGTATAAACAGTTAGTATTTTGTAAGAAGGGTAAAGAAACTTGAATTCTTGTAGTTAATTATTAATATATGATTGGAGAGTCTATGTCATATTCACAGTGGAGGATATGCATATTTAAATGTAATAAAGTTAGAAGTATTTGATAATGAATTGATCCCTAAAAGAAGACACTAAAATTTTAGAATAATACTTTGTGGTGTGCGATGGAAGGCCACCATTGTTCGGTTGTTGTTGTTTACTTATGCAACATGCATTGTTGATTCATTGATTGCTATTTCTCACTCGCATTGAAGGTTCATGTTACGTGTGTCGCTTGGTGTTGTTGTGTTTGTTGATTGATGTTTCCTTTAGCCTAGTAGGCGTAGTATTGCTTGTGATGGGTGGGATGTAGACACCTTCTTGTTCCTCAGAACAGTCGCCAGCTTGAGACCTTAAATGGTCAAATCGATTGGAACCTGGGTTGAGCATTTCTTATTTCTTCTGGAGGTCCTAACCCTACAGGGTAGGACAGGCGGGTATGCATTTTTATTCTATCTAATCGATTTTTGCTTATCGCATCCAACTGCTTGATGTTCTAGTAATTTGGGTCATTATGGTGTATGTTTCCTGGAGGCATGCATTGTGTTCATCGTCAAGTTGTGTTGTTGTCATGTTACCTTCCTACCTGAAGAAAAAAAATTAAAAAAAATTAGCACTAGTTATTCCTCGTATGTTGTCGTAACAACGGGGGTCATTACATATGGTATCAAAGTGGGTTCAACCCTGCGATGATGGATAGACACTCCTTCTCCTGATTTAAGACCTTGATTATACTCAATTCTAATTGAACTATTAACATGTCCTTACGATAAGCACGATTATATGACACCATAAATATTCACGACGTGGTGCCAGGGGAGGAGGCGCGATGCCTCTAATAGCACCCACGCCAAAGGGGTCCAACCTCCAAGGACAAGAACAAGTCCCTGGGTAGGATTCATTTGTTGTAAGGAATGTGTATGGTCAGACATGGATCTTAAAGGGAAATGTTGGAAGCCTTGAAAAACTATCTGTACTGAGATAAGGACATGACGCCTGTACCCCTGAGGGTCCACATCGCGCCCCAACAAGTAATGGTAGAATTCATGGGGAACTCTATAATATTAAGTTCCCATGTTCACGAGTTCCACATATGGCTCAGCTGCCAAGGCATGGCTAGATAACAAGATGATATGCTTCTCACTTCGTGGTTACGACCTCCAACACGAAGGTCCGCATGGCGATCTTTAGCCACAAGGGAATTCTCTTCTAAGGTGGAATATTCTCCTACCTTATCTAGACATAACCGTCAGAGCTGTTTTTTGGGAATGGTTCGATGAATGGTTCCGGGAGAAGTAAATGTTAGAGGAATTCATCAAGCACCAGCTCGATGAGTTTTGCGCATTACGACAAGGTGGTCATATGGTGCTAGATTATGAGATCAGATACTCCGATATGCCCCACATATGGACACAGAGAATATGGAGGTCAATAAGTTTGTGTTAGGCATTAACTCCAGCTTCGTGCAAAGGTGAGGGTCTAAATACCGTGACGTTGCACGATGCAATGTAGTAGGCCTCTTAGCTAAAGAAGAATTTACCGCAGGAGTCAGGGTAGGACTCTTGCAAGACTGTCTGGAAAGACAAATTTTGGTGCACTACAACATCAGATGTCGTCTAGACCAGACCTTTTGGTATTGAGTTATGTCTCTAGGACTGTTTTTCATGACACCTTGATGATAGTTTCCTCAACATAGGGTTTCCTATATGGGACCACCGCATCAACGACAGCCCCACTAGAGAACACCGTTTAGGCTTGTCAGCAAAAAATACCAGGATCTTAGGCTGGTGGGTCGACAACCTCTATTCCAAGGTCAGGAGTACTAGACCGAAGGTGGGCGATATATGTATGGATATTCACCTTACCAACAAGATTGTCAGGATGAAAGGGCCATAGCAGCTGAGTCAATCGGACACATTACCATGGCTAAGATGGGAAAGGACCATAGGATTCATGACCACAATAAATAATCATCAGGCCAAGCACTAGTCCACTGTTCTCGAGACGTCAGGTGCCATGGCCAAACAAACTTTTAGTATTTGTTAGACCCAGGAGCTATGGAGAGCTCTAACTTTAGTACCATGTTGAAGGGATTTGGGTAAGGTCTTCGATAGGACAAGTTTATATTCATCGGTGTGGCTTCGAGTACCAACCAGATGGTTGGAGGAAGGGGTATGAACTGTCACTTTAACTTGGGGATAGTGTAATGAAGTCTAACCTATGTCACAATCTTAAGATCTTGTGATAACATGATCAATATGGATCGGTTGGATTAGAATGATTCCATACTCAACGGTAAGATGAGGTGGCTAAGTTGGACCGATGATGAAGGACATATAAGTGTGATTGTAAGAAGAAAACGGGGAGTATCCTTGAGGTTCATTTCTTCCCTACAACTATAGGAGAGCACACACAAGGATGCAAGTTATATGCATACTTAGTACCGAACGTCAAGGGTGTGGTAGAATGATTAAAATACCTTCTGGTAGTATGAGAGTTTGCGGACATGATTCCTAGAAGAATTACCAAATGTGTCGCCCAAAGACAAGATGGAATTTACCATCGACGTAAAATCTGGAACTAAACTGATAGAAATAATGACTTATCGGATATAGACCCCTCAGTTACAGGAGTTGAAAATGCAATTGATGGATTTATTGGATATAGGACTTATACGTCTGAGTTTGTCCCCGTGGGGTGCGCTTGTTATTTTTCATTCAGAATAAGGATGGGTCGTGGAGACTCTACATTGACTACCGTCAATCAAGCAAGGCAACGATCAAGAACCAGTACTCATTGCCACATATAGATGATTTGATTATCAGATGAAGGGCACAACGATGTTTTCGAAGATCGATTTGAGATCTAGGTATCACCGGTCACGAATCAAGGAGGATGACATCCCTAAGACTGTCTTTAAGATGAGGTTTGGACATGATGAGTTTATTGTTTTACTGTTTGGATGGGAGAACACCCCAAGTGCATTTATGAGTTTGATGAATGGGGTGGTGCAACTACTTGGACAGGTTCATCCAAGTATTCATTGGCATTATTTTGATTTACTCTTGGACGACGGAGGAGAATGACAAGTACTTGCGCTTGGTGATACAGTGTCGATGAGGGAACAATCTGTATGGGAATTTGTCTAAACGCTCATTTTATTAATCCAAGATTCACTACTTAGGGCATGTCATCTCCGACGAAGGTATCATTGTGGATACAACAAAAGTCAAGGCTATTATGGAATGGCCTACGCTGACGAGTTCCCTCGAAGTGCGTAGCTTTATGGGTTTAGCAGGATAATATCGATGGTTCATCGAGGGTTTTTTTTTTTGAAGATAGCAAATCCAATTACAGAATTGCAAAAGAAGAATAAGAAGTTTGTTTGGACCAAGAAATGTGTGGACGCATTTCATAGGCTCAAGGCGCTATTGATGAAAAAACCAATACTAAAGGTCCCTGACATGGATGCAGACTTCTTGGTATGCACTGACGCATCCAAGGAAGGATTATGTGGAGTCTTGATGCAATACGATCGAGTGATTTCTTACATATCAATAAAGTTGAGAAGGAATGAGGATAACTATGCGATGCATGATTTGGAGTTGTTATCCATTGGTTATGCCTTGATAGTTTGGAGACACTACCTAATTGGATGAAAATTTGAACTAAAAATGGACCACTATGGTCTACAACACATATTTACGCAAGAGACTTGAACGCGCGACAACTGCGTTGGCAGAATTGCTTAGCAAGTACGATTTCAAGATTTCTTACATAAAAGGAACAATGAACAGAGTGGTGGATGCGTTGAGTCAGAGACCACACATATTTTCAGTGGTGCCTCTTCATACGAATATACATGAAAATATTCTAACTTTACAGTGCGACAATGCCTGGTACAAGGAGGTCAAGGATTTTATCGGACAAAACACAATGATGGTACCAAAAATTTGAGGGATTTACTGTGGACAATGATGAATTATTAAGATTTAAAAGTTGAATTTACGTACCAACCAACGACGAGTTGAGGATTTTGATCCTAGACAAGGCTCATAGAGCAGTATACATGGCTCATCCTGGAGTCATGAAGATGAGGGAAGACCGAAAGAACAAACCAAATATTGGAGGATATGTTGCGTAAGTACATTATGGACCAAAAAAATCATTGGGAAGAGTTCTTGCCACTGGTAGAATTTTCATATAACAACAATATCAAAGCACCATTAAGATGGCGCCTTTCGAGTTTCTTTATGGGTGACCATGTCAGACGCCTTGGAGTTGGGATCGACTTGAGGATAGGGTCCTGGTGGGACCAGAAGAGATCCAAGAAATGGAATATCAAATGAAAACAATAAGATAAAGGATCAAGGAAGTGCAGGATCGACATAAGAGTTATGTCGATGTGCATCGTCTCAACTATAGTTACGAAGTTGGCGATCGAGTCTTATTGCAGGTAAAACCACATAAGAGTTCAATAAAGTTTGGAAAGGGTGCTAAAATCTCTCCTAGGTTCGTGGGACCTTTCAATATTTTTGAAGGGAGGGGCCCGTGGCCTATCGACTAGCCTTGCCTAATTTTTTGAGGCATATGCATGATGTTTTTCACGTATCTATTTTGAGACATTATGTTAGTGATCCTACACATGTTATTGACATGAGTATATTTCATGTATCGGTCAAGGGTGTGCTCACAGCAAAGCCAATCTGCATCCTAGACCATCGCATTCGACTACTATGATGTCGAACAGTAGATCAGGTCAAGGTCTAGCGTAACAACTATAGTCCACACTCGGCAACCTGGGAGGACACAAATGATATGTGTCAGCAGTTTCCATTTTTGTTAGATAGATAGACCTATGATATTCTGATACAATTTATTTTGGCATTTACATACTGTGAAACTTCGAGATGAGGTTTAAAGAAAGAGGGGGTGTATGTAACATCCCACTCCTGTGCGCATTGAGCAAACTTATTCTTTGAGGAAACTTGCGTGCAAGTGATCCGGGTCATTATAATATTGGTCATTTCAATTATGATTATGAGATATTGTGGATTTAATGATATGTTATTTTGTTGTATTTACATAGACAATTTTTATTGACTAGGTTCTCCTAAGTGTGCAGGGCTCTGGAGATTGAGGATGTAGAGGCATCGATGAAACCCCTTGGACTCCGGATTGACTAAGGGAGTGGACTATTAAGGTTTGAATGTTGTTGATGTGACATATGTACATATGATTAGATGTTATGATGATTCATTATTATTGCTAACATGATTCGTTGATGGATGCAGGATGATGATAGCTTGCCGACCAGACTCACATTTAGAGTAAAGGGGTCATGCACGACAATCGGATGCATTGAGGGAGAGGTGTGGCAGCATCCCTACTACAACCTACTAGAACTCTCGTCATGGCACGAACTGTAGGTTAACGATTACCTAGTTTGAGAGACCCACGATGTCGTGAGGGAAGATTGTGACAGTCGACGATGATTCTAAGGGCCACACAATAAGGAAGGGTATTTATTCCATAGAGGCCCTTAGTCTCCCACAATATCACTTGATGGAGTATTGACTCCAGGGGTTTGACGTCTACCTAATTCAGTCAAGAGGCAAGTGGCACCCTTAGATCTCGTAGTTCATCTTGAAGGGCATGTTACGTAAATAAAACAGAAAGAGGCGAGTGTCACCATTGGAGCACGTAGTGCGTCTTGAAGGGCATGTCAAACAAATAAAATGAAAAGAGGAAAGTGGCACCCTTGGAGCACGTAGTGCACCCTGAAGGGCACATTGTGATTTTAACTGGTAAGTTAATAAACCTAGTGCCTAGAAAACTATGCCTCATTATGACCTGGTCAATATTAAAATGAATAAAGTGATGAGTAAGTTTAATAACAAATTTTCCCTTAAGAAATATTGCCAATTCTAGTGAATTTAAAACCTAGGTCTAGGTAGAACCTCTGAACAAAAATAATTAGACATATAACAAGAAAGGGGTAAAGAAATTCAAACTTTAATTATTAAAGTAAAAATTATAATGGAGGATTAAATTTATTAAAAGGGGTAAATGGTTGTTTTTATCTACACTTGCTAAATTGATTTTTAGTTAAAAAGGAAAAAGGGGAGGCGACTTAAAAGAAAAGGAAACTTGAAAAAAAGGGGAAACTTAAAGAAAAAGGGGAATGTCCAACTTAGTGAGGAATATAGCCTTTGGGACTTTCTATTATGAACTCAACTAGGAATTAAGTAAGGCGTAAGTCATTTAATAATTGTAAAGGAATATTGGGACACCGAGGAGCATTTTTAGGAACTCTTTTAGGTGGGTGAGGGAAATAGGAATATTTAATTAATTAATAAAATTGATTTTCTGGTGCAACTAGGGGATCGGGCGACATGTGTACGGGGGCTGGTTTTTCGAAATTAATTAAATGGAAAAGGAATCTAATGAATTTTTTTGGAAACTAATGACTAAGAAAACTCTATAAAAAGGATGGTGGAGGAGGAGTATGTATGACATCTATCTTGCATAATGTCACACTGCCAAATTTTATCTTGACTGATTTTCTTTTGTGAGAGTTGGGATACCCAGCTCGGGTAACGAGTGGTAGCTTGACCTTGCAAGGCGAGTTGGGTGCTATCATTCTTTGGTATTGTATGCATGGATCGTTTGCATCTCGGGGGGCTCAAGGGGAATAAGAGTACCCCTAGATTTGGTTGGGAGGTACCGGTGACATGTCATCAGTCGGCAAGTAGGAGTTGGACGGAGCGTGAGCTTGGGACAATCACTTCCGGTTCTTTTCATTTGGCTATGGTATGCTTGCGCATAATTGTATTGAATAATAGATTAATTTCTTATTCTTGCATTTCTTTATTGTTGAAAGCTCGCTTGCGTAGATGCTGATAAAATAAAAAGACTCGATTAGTTATGCATATGAATTTATATCTGGGCGATAGTCCGTCGTGTGAAATTGCAGAAAGGTCACTAAATTTCTGTTTCTAATATTTGTTTTATTACTGTGTTCATTGTAGTTTCTAGTGCTGGTTGGGATTATTACTGTGTTTGTATTATTACCAAGGAAGGTTGCGTCTTGGTTCTCGAGCCATTGTTTTGTTTTACGTTGTGTTTTTATTCCTTTTTTTAATACAAAGAAATTGTTCTTTTATCTTATGTTCCTTTATCCCTTAAGTTATTAATTTGTGCCTGAACAGTTGGCGAGGAGCCGAACCGACTATATTTCACTTTGTTGTTAAAGATTTACATTCAAATGCCTTGCTTTCCTATGCATGGATAATAAGTGTAGAATAAATTCTATACCTAACGAGGAATTCTCGCCTGGGCGTTTATTCCCTTCATTGCTCTACTATTATTGTGTTTTTTCTCTGCGAAATCGTGCTTCCACACAACGATCTGTGGATTTCTCTTCAGATTCTCCCAACTTTTCGTAATGTATCCTTTGCAATTTCCTTGAGTTTTAATATCAACCCCCTTCTCTTTTTACACCATGTTTTAACCCACTCTTTACCTAGCGATCCCCTTCCTTTATCTCTGTGTGATGCCTCTTAAACTCGGTGAACAATTTTTTCCATTATTTAATTTCTTTATTGTGTTTTTGCCTTTGTACGTATGCCAACAACTGAAATCTGGATGCAATATGCTAGTGATCAAGATTCACCTTTAATTATTTCCTTTTATTGTGATGGCCACTATGTGTTTCCCAACCTTTTGAATATTTTAATGAGATCTACATTTTAAAAGAAAAATTCCATGCGACTTACCTTAGGGACTGTAAATCATTTTTAAACTGGTAATGTATTTTCATTGGTCAGTGTGCCTCTCTTCTTTCTCTATGATATTGACCATGAATTCAATTCCTATTTTCATTTTAGTGAATTGGTCCAAAATTCCAAGTTACAAAAGGGAGTCCTCTTATGAGCAACGATTCCTCCCATTTAGCAGTCTACTACACACGTTTTCTTATCATCGAATCTCCATCCATACACACAATGATTCTGAGCCTTAATTATTTTTGCAATTTGGTTACACATAGGTGTTTAACCAACAGTTTATATCTGCATAGTAGTTAGTTCCATTCCTTCTCGACGATTGTCATGCTCAACGGTTTTTATTTCATATCTCTGCGGTTGCGATCGATTCACCCAGCATTGAG
This sequence comes from Picea glauca, assembly GCA_000966675.3. Taxonomy (NCBI): domain Eukaryota; kingdom Viridiplantae; phylum Streptophyta; class Pinopsida; order Pinales; family Pinaceae; genus Picea; species Picea glauca. The sequence goes on along the minus strand of JZKD02S1672679.1, from coordinate 363,260 downwards.
GACCCCCCACGTCTTTGTTTCATTTCCCCATGTTTTCATGCCATTTCCTTCTGGAATCTATCCCCCATGCGTGTGTTTCATTTCCCAGGTCTCCATTCATTTCCTTCTAGAAGATATCTTCCATGTTTCTTTGGGTACTGACAGTGTCCTTCTAATTAATTCTAACCCACATTTAAAACATTTAATATCCCATTGTTGGAGAATCGTGAATTACGAACAGAGTGAAATTATTCTAACTCAGAGAATCTTGGGTTGAGTATGCCTTGGTTTTTAACTTCCTTTAATAATTACACCAAGATTTGTTAGTGGAAAACACTGGTAGAAATTGTAAATTAGCTAGATGTTTAGTTAAGTGTAATTGAAGTCGATTCTCAATGGTTAGTGCTGACAGTGAAATTGTGATTTAGAAACTTTGTTGACTATGGCAGTGGTATTCATGGCAGGGAATCTAATTGTGATAATCCCCTTTATTGTTAAATTATTCCACCACAACGTAACCATTTAATTATGAAATAGCTGATATACTCTTTATTAGTGAATGGTTATATAACAGTTTTACTGTGGAATAATTATATGTCATATTCATATCATCATTGAAAGAGATTAATGACATAAGTAGATAGTATTTTTCTTAGGATACCAATAAATGCATCGGTTCTGTAGTGTGTATATACCATGCCTTTGAATGAAGAAAATATTGATTGAATCTATCAATAAGTGAATATTTGACTTTGCTTTTTAAAAGAAATGATTAGTTGAGTAAAAATGTGAAGAGAAGAAATAAATGATAATGGAAAAGGTAGAATTATGACTCGAGGCATTAACTTTTAGTGAGTGGTTAAGTTTTGTTTTTAAAAGAGGTATAGTATCAAGAACACTATAGTAAGATGCTACTTCATTCATTGGATTAAATATAATTAATGATTTGGGTGTTGATGAACCGTGATCATAGAAATTATTAATAGGCCTAATCAAAAGTGAAATCATTACTAGATTGCTATTTGGAATTTAAAACCTTTGAGAACTAATGATTTCAGCAAGTGGATAAAAGAATGGAAAAATATTAGAGGATATAATTGTAAAAATGATGATAAAGCTATAAGAGTCTTAACGAATATAGTCAACTTATATAGTCAAATCCTTGTGTGGGGGATAGAAAATGGAGCATTAATGCTTGTCTTGAAATGTGAGGTAATACTTTGAAGACACTAGTTTAGAGTGAAAGGATTCAAACTTGACCAAAGTGTACATAGGAATGTGAAGAATTGAATCTAGGTAAGGATATGAGGATTCATGTATAAACAATTAGTATTTTGTAAGAAGGGTAAAGAAACTTGAATTCTTGTAGTTGATTATTAAACTATGATTGGAGAGTCTATGTCATATTCACAATGGAGGATACACATATTTAAATGTAAGAAAGTTAGAAGTATTTGATAATGAATTGATAAATAAAAGAAGACACTAAAATTTTAGAATAATACTTTGTGGTGCGCGGTGGAAGGCCACCATTGTTCGGTTGTTGTTATTTACTTATGCACCATGCATTGTTGATTCATTTATTTCTATTTCTCACTTGCATTGAAGGTTCGTGTTACATGTGTCGATTGGTGTTGTTGTGTTTGTTGATTGATGTTTCCTTTAGCCTAGTAGGCGTAGCCTTGCTTGTGATGGGTGGGATGTAGACACCTCTTTGTTCCTCAAAAAAGTCGCCAGCCTAAGACCTTAAATGGTCAAATCGATGGGAACCTGGGTTGAGCGTTGCTTACTTTTCCTGGAATTTCTAACCTTGCAGGGTAGGACGGGCGGGTAGTTGTTTTTAGTTTGTCTAGTCGATTTTTTCTTGTGACATCCAGTTGCTTGATGTGCTAGTAAGTTGGGTCGTTATGATGTTTGTTGCCTGGATGGCATGCATTGTGTTCATCATCAAGTTGTGTTTTTGTCATGTTACCTTCCTACCTGAAGAAAAACAAAATTGGCACTTTTTATGCATCATATGTTATCGTAACGACGAGGGGTTGTTATAGTGAAAAACCCGCACTCTTTATTTTTTTTTCATCTCCTTCGTGGTTTAACGAGCACAAAAGAATGACACAATTATGCTCAGTCTCCTTCGTTGTTTAACGATCATGAAAGAATGATATAAGTAATCTCGATACTTTTTTTGTGTCCTTTTACGAGTCTTAAAAGGAGATAAAAGTATACTCAGTGGGAGAGAATGAGTGGCTTAACAACATGCTCCTATGTTCCAAGTGCATGGAACCAACTTAAGCAATGAGGAATGAAAATGGCACTGGCAAGAGAGATCCACTCTTAGCATTTGTTCTCTCCCTAGGTAGGTGGGTGAAAAATAGAGGCCAGATAATGCATGAAGTGGATGGTCAAGGCTACTGCATAGCAGTAATAGGGATATGGGAAAACAACAATGCAGCAATGGGAATCATGACACGAGTAGAAAATGCATAGGTGACCATTAAACAATAAAAAAAATGTTTGGGATCCCCCGTGAGATATGGATTGAATATATACGAAGAGAAGTAATGCGGCTCAATATTCAAGTCATGATGATGCTAAAGGAGGGCTCCTGGACCTATGGAAAAACATAGAATGGGTACCAAATGGAAATCTAGGTGCTAATTAGGGAGACCATGAAGGGTAGGCATTATCAAACTAGTTATGATGTAAAAAAGGAGTGGCTAGTGTCGCAACCAGCCGAGTTTGGACCTAAGGCATAATGTTGGCAGTATGGATGGTTATAATGCAAGGAAAAAACTATCCCTATATGCCAGTTTAAGAATATACACCTCAAGTGTAGTGGATTCCACCATCTCCATTAAAATTCCTCTTCATCTTGTCAAGATGCACAAAATAGATGCCAAGGTCAATTAAAGTGAAAATTCCATTAAAATAACAATAATGAGCTCAAATAAAAATAAAAACCCACTTACTTGGTATCATGATGAAAAAATAGTTTTTTATTTCCCAAAAGCATTATAAAAGGAAACTCACCTTGGTAAAAACTCAATCTTTACTTGGAAAGAGAGTAGTGTGAAGATCTTGAGGAGAAATAACTCGTCCAAGAGCAGGTGTGGAGATCATTGTGGAGATTTCTTCAAGAATTCATCCAACAATCATGATCCATGTAAACACTAGAGAACCCTTGCACATTTTCCTGTTGATTTGTTTTTTGGGTTTGTAGAGGAAATGCACGGGCATGAGGTTTGTTGAGAATTTAACCAAGCCAATGCTAGGGAAACCTCATGTGATTCCCTAGATACATCATATGGGGTCTCGCTGCATGTCCCGGGGGTGTCACGTGAGGCCTCATGTGATGCTCTTCGATCGTCCAATGAGGCCCAAAAAACTTCCTTGGGTAGGTCGATAGTGCTCCCTTGGATGAGGGTTTTGGCTAGCAAACAATGTCTCAAAGCATTTCTTGACTAATGAGTTTCTATGTTCCTTATCTGTTCAATGCAGAAAACTAGATAAATATGATTGAATGGAAGGAAAGGAAGCATGAGGTTAAGGACTATGCAACACAAGGGGATAATATGAATTTAGCATCTCTCCGAGAGTGTGGGCTTATTAAGTTTTTTCATTGTCCGTTGTTGAGCTATGATGAGTATTTACTAGACGAACTAGTTTGGTATTAGGAGCCTGACCAGGATTGCTTCATCATCCAGAGGAAGGTCATACAGCTAGACATGGATGACATATAATTTTTCACTAGGTTTTCCCAGAGAGGTGTACCATGACAAGTGGGTTATGCATCGGGAAGAGATGAGTATTCAATCATGGATTTTATTGAGGAATACTACTGGGTTGGTTCACATAATATGAGAAACCAGATCCCCATTCAGGATATTGTAGATCTACTGCTCAATACCATCCTCTTCTGCATCACATAGGATTTAGGATCCACATCCCATCATTTGTCTTCCAAGACCAACATGCAAGTGGCTCTAATGTTCCTAGAGGATACAATATTCAACTAGTGTGAGGGAGTCCTTGCCAATATGAAAAACCAATTGACTCTCTACAAGAAAGGGAAACAAAAGTAGTTCGGGCATGGCTCCCTCCTAGTGATTATATTTCTGGAATGGGTGGCTCATTTGAGGCCTCAAGTGGTGATATGTCATCCAAGGCCCTCAGACCTGTGCATGATGTTTTGGGATGATTACATGGGGAGGGTACCAGGGCGACAACATCAGATAATTATGATATTGGGTTGTCCAGCTTGTGGTGTCAACAGATTGTCAGCATTGAGGATTTCCGCTATGTGGGGTCTGACTTCCACCAGGATCCATAGTTGTCACTTCCCCTAGGAAAGAAATTGGGCCCAACGGGTAAGCATGTTTTTTTATATATATTTCCATTTTTTTAAATTTTTAGCATATATAAAATATATCTATATTGGTAGGTGCATATCAACACAGATTTGTTTGTTGATGAAGATATAGGACATAAGTATCCATAGGGATGTAGCCAATATTGTCGTCGGAGTAGTGACGAGGAGTCATTGGGAGGGGATGAACATGGGAGTCCCCCCACATTGAAGGACAAGATGTCATGAAACCTACAATGAAATTTTGAAGGCGTGTCCCATCCCTTTCACTGACTTCTCCAAAAGGTGTCTTAGGAAGTTTTATGCTACCATGAGCATCAGTATTGAGTTTCCAATGGCACCCCCCCTTTTTTCTTACTAGAATTAGATATTTAGCTAGTCTACACCTATATGTATCAGGAGGCCAATAGATCCCCGATTTTGTATATGCACCTCTTTTGAAGGATGTAATCACACTTTGTGGATATATATACATATGTTTTGTTTTAGCTACTACCTATAGATGTCTAAATTATGTGACTATGATCCCATGTTTTATGTACATGCATGCTTAATTCCTTAATTTAATGAGATAAATTCCAATCTAACATGTAATTAGCTAATTGTTATCACCAAAACATCGCTCATAGAAATACATAAAATGGATGAAGAAACCATCAACATAGATACAACATACTTCCAATATTTACAAAACCAATTCTAAGCAAGCTAAACAAAACTATATAAAATACCCATAAATTTTTGTGTGCTTCTGACAAAGTCAATGCACACACATATGTGAAGGCTAAAACAAATCCAAATGCACACAATTCACAACCTGCGTGATTTTCCATGAAGAAACCCACGTGGATGCAAAAACAATGAATTTATGACTTTGGTCGGGCTTCAACCACTTCCACGGTGAAGTAATTCAAGACAAGACCTCAAGATCAACCTTGGGATAACTAAAAAGATGTGGAGTACCTTAAAATCCCTCCCATTCACACTTGGAGAAATATATCAAATACCTTGTTATGGTTCTTCAAATAGAGGGCCATTGTATGCACAACTGGAAGAAGTTCATAGCATTGTTATGTTGTCAAAATACTCTTGGAGAAGTTGTTTTTTCTCTTAATAATATCTTGGGAAAGCATAGAATAGGGAAATATTTTCACCTCTTGGGAAGTTTTTCCATGGAGTTCTCCACAATTTTAATTCAAAATAGGAGAGTAATAGTTCTACTTTGAGGGATTTGAGAGCCCTCCCTAGGAGGAATAAGGGATTCATAAATCCCACATTTCTCCTCTTGGTGTTCTCAATTTCAAAGACCAATCTCTATTGAGTAACCACTCTTGGTGTTCAATTTCATGCATTGTTTGTTTAGTTTAGTTTCCATTATTAATTATTCCTATCTTTCTTTATTTCTTTCTTTCTAGATTGTGGGTTCACTAATCTACTAACCATTGTTTTGTGTTGCTTTTTTGGCTTACCAAATAAATCAAATGGGTTTATTTTTGTTCACCCTTGTGATCAAAATCCCCAAACATATTGGGGACCATACGGGGGACAAGAATACATATTCCTCCTCAAGTAGGTTATTGGAATTGTTATTCTTACTTTCTAGTGTTTACAGGGTCTAAAATAGGCCTATATTACCCTTCAGATACCACAATTAAGTCATGTGTGGGTTGAAGTCATTCCAATTTTTTGACCTACCACTTATTTCATGCATGTGGGTTCAGGTATAATAGTTACTTGAACCATGCAGTTCTACGCACTGTTCAAACTCACCAACTGTGCACAATGCATGTTGTGCACAACTATCTCACTGCATAGCCACGTGTAAGTCCTCTTTTTCAGATTGTAAGTCTTGTTGAGCCCATTTTCATCATCTATAATAGGTTTACTCTATGGACTTTGTAAAATCCATAGAACACATCCTTTGGATTCATTCTTGCATAGGTACTTAGCCCACATAATCACATAAGGGGGATAAAAAGAACCTTTGCATATTTTACTTCCTTGGTTGCCACGTGGATAGCCTAGTGCAGGATGTGAATCTTAAAATCATAGAAATTTCTTGTTTTCTTTTGCAATTCATCACACTAAATAGGGAATACATAATATTTTAACAATCTTGGAGTACATTCTCTTTTCTCACACCTTAGTCTGACCTTGGAAATCAGAAAAAGAGATTGTTCAAATAAATCTCCATCTCCCTCTCAAAATAAATCTTTAGGAGAGGGAAATACCTCTTAGTTTTCTCATTTAATGCAACTAAATACACAATTTTAGGATAGGAAAATACCTCTTTGTTTTCTTATTGAAACGTAATCTAAAAGTTTTGTAAGGGCCCACACATGCACATATGTGTGCAATATTAGGATAGTTTCAAATTTCTAGAGAAAACAACCTAGGGAGTTTAAGGATTTTTTAAAGGCCCATACATGCCCACATGCCTGCAATCTAGGATAGTTTCAAAGCTTTATTGGTTTAGATAACATTCTAGGGAGATTACAATCTCAAGAGTAAGGACTCACATCTCCACCATGCTAGTTACTTAGGGATTTTCCAAATTTTGAAAGGATTGTTTGTGAAACTTAGTAAGTTAGAGGTAAGAAAGATTTGTAAAGGGCCAAGCAATGTCCAGATGTTAAAAATTTTCTCACTTAAATTATTAAAAACCATTACACACTTTCATTTATTGCACACAACATCACCTCATTTTCAAATTATTTTTACTAGAGACCTGAAACCGTAGTATCAAAAGGGATATAGGAGGATCAAAAGGGATTCATTTGTTTAGTACCAATATTTTGGTCACACCACTTTTTAAAAATGAAGTTGGCCCATGACCCCAATTTAAAATCCTACTTTCACATAATAAAAGAAACCATAAACAACACATTTCCTAACCTCCATAGGAGGAACACCGAAAGAAAATTTTAGTCTAATTTACGATTTTGGGGACAGGTATCCAAATAACTCTCCATTATCTTTTCTTTGTTCAAACTTATAAAGTTTTGAAATAGTTTACCAAAATAATCCTAATCAATCATTCCTACACTATAAGGCAGGGAGACACCCGTGAAGGGTCAAAGGCTAAGGTCCAGTTCTTTTGTGCGTGCCTCCTTAGGTCACCCAACCCTTAGAAAGAATCTAGTCTATGACCAATTTCTGAGGCCAAAAATCTAAATGTCGTTCTTGATCGAGATGACTTAGTGGCCAATTCTAGGTTTTATCTACCTAAGATGGCAGTTGTGGGTTGCAATCACACCTCAATCAGATTTTGAACGATTGTTTGGAAATATCTCCAATACTTTCGGGATATTCCCCCTTTAGCCCTCATTATAAGTGATTGTTCATCCCTTCACTATATTCTCCTCAAGTGGGTTTTGGCCCCACTATCGAGTGATTTTTTTTAGAGGCCTAGTGTTATTTGATAGGAAAGACAATATGTCTATTATGAAATGTGTATTTTGTTTTCTCCCCATATGGATGATACCCTCAATCATCTTACATTGTTACTTGATTTATGTATGATTTCCATCATTTGATTACATATAGTTTTAGAAATACATTTTTGAGATAGTTTGCAAAGAATTGGTTCTAATATTTCTCCTCACCACCACTCACACACATCCACATATAGTATATCACCATAGTGTAACCACAACACCCCCTTCGGTCTCGACACTTGAGAAACCTACCCACAATTTTGGGAGGTGTCCCCAATTTGGCTGACACATCAACACAACCATCACACACACTAGTAAGTGCCATGGTCCTAGGATCATCCTTTCCTAGATCTATTTTGTTGGGCACCAATACCCAGAACAACTCACCCACTAGTCCTCCACCACAAGAAGATGGAGCCCAACCTTATTTGCAAGGTACAAACTCCCAACCATCCTCAAAAGGAACATCTTCTTAACCAAATCATACCATGGTTGGTACTCCCCCATCCATGCCATACTTGGCATCTCTCAACATCCCATACTTGACCAAATTGACGAATGATCCCATATTAAATGACCCCACTTGGCCGAATATGCCCACCAAGTTGCCTTTCAATATTCCCAAATTCGAAGGAAAACCCAGAGAATACCCAACTAATCACATCATGTCTTTTCACTTGTGGTGTTCTTCCAATAGAACTATGGAAGATTTCATTCTCCTATGACTATTCTAAAGAATGCTCACCGATCCCTTTGCCAAATGGTATGTGGATGAAAAATTTGGGTCCCAATCAACCTTTGAGTCGATGGAAAAGGCATTTTTATCCTTCTTCCAAATCCCAGTGCGCCATGACATCAGTTTGGAAATTCTATCCGAATTCAAACAAACTTCAGCCATTCATATCTCTGATCATATTCATGAATGGAAAAGAAGAAGAAGTATCTGCAAAGAAGATACCAACCCACAAAAAAAACTAGATTGGTTCCTCAAATCACTATGCCTTCTCCTCACAAAATATGTCACCACTACTTTCCCTCAAAATCAAGATGATTCTATCACCAAGGCCCAATAGTTTGAATCGGTTTAATATCAATCGGGATATGTTTATATAGTGTTACCTGTTGCTCTTCTCCCTCTACCATTTGGTCAAGAAGAACCCAGAACATCGCACATTGTTGATGGGTGGATTGGGTCCATGGCCCATACACACCCACACACTCAACCAATACCCATGTTTGGTACCACTCAATATCAATCACCATATGGAGGAACCCCCTATTATCATCCTCCATCAACTCAACCAGTATTCATGGGACCTCCCCCCCCATAATGGGAACACACTGTTGGCATCTTTACAGACATAGTGTGCTTGTCATTGATGGAAAGAACAACAATGATGATGGCCTAATTACAGGTAGAATGTGCAATGGTGGAAAACAAGAAAGAAACAATGATAGCATAGGGAATGGTGATACCATGAGAAATTGTTGTCTACAATATCAGTAGGACTAGCACATGACATGAAGTTGGAGTTTCCAGAATCTATGAGTTTACAGAAGGAATCAAATATCAAGAGGAATAGTGTAGAGTTTCATGCAGAGCACAAGTGTGCACTAGGACCCAGTGTGCAGAAGGATCAAAGTTCGAGGCCTTTGACACTTAGAAATTCTTCCAATTCGGGAGGAAGTTTAAGCTCAGGAGGAGGAACGACAGTGGTCATTGGATCACCAATCCTGAATACCCGATGATTGTTAGATTAGCATCCAGTGACCAAAGGAAGCACAGAGGAAAAGTACAGATCTGATCCATTGGATCAGAGCACCAAGGATCAACAATAGTTGGATCCAGAAATAAATTCAAAAAGTTTAAGCCTTTGATGAGTGTAGGAGATCAGACTTGTCAAAGTCCCAAAGTCCCAAAGAAAGCAAGGACCATCCATTGTTAAGACTGACAGGTAGCACATGATCCTAAACTTCTGAGAAAATAACTTTGAGATTTTTCAGTTTGAGACTTGAAAAACCTGAAGTCCGGAGAGTCAGAAAGCCAAAGTAAATGACAACCATCAGATCAGTTTGAAGTGGAATGATAGGATAATCTAGAAAAGAAGCATCGCAGAAATATCGAGCCATCGATCCAAGAACATGATCGACAAACAACATTTATTTTGGGTCTAAACTTTGCGAGGAGGTTATTGTTCAGGGATTCTCACTTCAAAAGAATTGGCGACCTGAAAAAGTCAAAATACCTGAAGTCCCGAAGGACGAAGTTCCGAAGTGAATGAGGATCCACGTCAGCAAGGACACGTGGTGCAATTAGACAATGACAAGTGTCAAGTTGATTCATCATTTCAGGTACGTGAAAATCATAAATATGAGTGACATGTGGCAGCTACTAGGCTCATGACATGTCATCAAGTGATGTCACTCTAGGAGTTTTTCCACCAGTAGATGCCCTAAGTCCCAAAGTGGATACAAGTCGTCCAGTCTAAATATCACTCCGGATGCATTCTCAACCATTGATCTAGTACAGTGGAAGGAAAGTGTAAGTGGAAGTGTTAACTGACAACAAGAGGTTCCCACCGCCTATGACTTATTCAGCAAGAGACCACTCTGGAAGAGAATGAAGCATCGATCAACTTAAAGTCCCGAAGTGCCGAAGTCACTTATGATCGTTGATCATACAGGAGGGCACATGTCAACGGATCATGAACTCTGGGCAAAAATACTCTAGAAAAACGTGAAGGAGAGAGCTTTGAGATTATCGAAGCCCGAATACCCGAAGGTATTGTGACCATCGATCCAAAAGGAACATGTGTCATTGGATCGTGAACTCTGGGTGAAACTACTGTGGGAAAATGTGAAGGAGAAAGGTTTGAGATTGTCGAACCCTGAATACCCAAAGGGATTGTGACTATCGATCCAAAAGGGACACGCATTGTTGGATCGTGGACTCTAGGTGAAATGCTTCGGGAGCAAGTGGAGTTTGAGAATCGAAAATCCCAAAGCCGGAAAGGTGAAATTGATCTCGTCCATTGGTTTGGTGGACCACATGTCACCTGATCATTAAGACTAAGGATTGTGATTGAATAGATGAAAGAAGGGAGGAAAGGAATATAGATCGGATTTATTGATTGAAGGATCACCATCATGATCGTGAGATCAATGGTCCCATCGCATTGAGAGGCCATAACATGCTCAGGTATTAATTTTTCATGAGTAGGCCACAATTGAAACCATGATTTTTGAGAAAGTTTATGTGGCAGCTGGAGGTGTATTGTGGGGAGAAAAGCAGTTGATCCCAAACCACTCTTGGACGCACCCCCAATCATTCACCTATGCAAGGATGTAGCCTGAGGTCACATGTGAAATGGGGATAATGTGAAGAGATCTTGCGCCCGCAATCATTTGGTCATGAGAGACCATTGCCCAAGGTCATAGCAAGAGATGGAGCTAGTGCTCACAAGACTGAGTTTGGGAAGCGCCTTTTGAATAGGCGTTTAGTCACCATCAATGGTCATGTGAAGGAAGGGGCGTAGAAGCCAAAGAAGCCATAATTGACTACCTGTAACTGCCAAAACGGAGTGATTGTATCTGCCATAGAATTCAAGGAGTTGTAGGGTGATCGCCAGAGGAGATGAAGAGTCTCAAGGTAACTTCCAGTGGAATGAATACTGATCATAGAGAGAATTGAAAGATGGAAAAGTGTCGAAGTCTGTAACTTCAACAGAGAGGATAAGCTCAAATGTGATAAAGAAGACGAAGTGTCGCACTAACAGAGAAGGAAAAGAATCTTAGGACAAGCCACTGATGATGAACAGACTCAGTATAACTGCCAAATAAGATGACGAGTTTCATGGATTATCTGGCAGAGGACTTGGTATGATAAATATACGTAGAACAAAGAATAGATGGTTGCTTATTTTGAGAGTTATTCATGTGGGTAGAAGAATGCTATTTACAGCAGCTGAAATGCATAGAAGAGGCATAGCACATAGAATGGAAATAATACACAGATCATAAAGAACATAATAAATATGTATAACAAAAATTCATATCTAAGAGAGGAAGAGAATGTCGAGGTGTGCATGCAGAGACAGAGAAGAAGATTAGAAAGAATAAGAAGATGTTAGTAGGAGGACACTGATGCAGGCTGTAAGGTAGCTAGAGAGGCAATGGGGGGGCCCAAAGGGCCCATAGTGATAATAGTGGAGACCATTCAATGTAAGGTGTAATAGGTCTACTATATTATTAAATAAGGCCCACTATGGTAGTTAGATATAATAAAGGGGTAATTAGATATAACAAATGTAAGAGGACTTCTTAGAAGGTTCTACTTCTAGAAGATTCCTCCTCTAAAATGTTCTTAGGTGATGGTAGAACTATATAAAGGGGTTCAAGCAATGTAATGGGACATGAAGAGAAATATTGTATTTGGAGCGGTAGCTCAATAGGAGGATGCCCCCTCAAAGAGGCAAGTGAACAAGAGAGGATCCCTTCCATAATAGGATCCATTGTATAGTGTTTCCCTACCTCAAGGGTTTGATAGTAATAGAGGAGATTTTCCATATTTTTCTTGTATATCTATTGTGGTTATTTTTTATTCAGTATTTGTATCTTAACAATTGGTATCATAGAACTTTCCTTGGCAAACATTGTGGGCAACTATTTTTTATTTTTGCAGATTTTTTTTTGGAGAAGAAAAAAGAGGGCCACATAATTCTAGAAATTTTTGGTATATTTCTATGAGAAATTTGCAGATACGGGTTGTAGATCTAATTTCCTCTCAGAAAAACACCGAATTTGAAAAAAAATTTGTCTGAAACAAATTCTGGGAAGTCAAGATATTGAAGTTTTAAAATGTACAATTTTTAGGGTTTTTTTCCGCGGATGGTGGCACAATTTTTTATTTTTATTTATGTAGCATCTGGAGGCCGAATTTTCCCAAAAAAATTACATATATGAGTTCCTCTCACAATTTCAACCAATTTCAAAAAACAAAATCAGCCGAAACAGACTATGGGAAGTGAAGTTATGAGCATTTTAAATTCTGCAGTTTTTTAGGGTTTTCCGGAAAAAACTGCAATTTTTTGTTGTAACTTATTGTTCTAATTTTTGGGTTTTTTCATGATGGTTGAAGGACCAAATATTTCATAGGGTGATCGGATGGCTATTTCCTCTCAAACCCTCAAGGAAATTCTACAAATTATTGAAGCATTGAAATCCCAATTGTGTGACACATTGGATGTCAAATTGCATGACCTTGCAGATGGCCTCAATGATAGTTTTCATAGCATTCAAGATTCATTGGATAGAATGGAGGAGATATTTCTTATGGAGGACCTTAGGGATGAATATAATCAATAAACATATGCTTTCTATTATTTTGAGGCCGATTGTGATGATTGGTATATGGATAGTTGTCATTTCTAGGATGACAACCACTTCCATCTTTTATTTGATGACTTTGTTCCACCTTCTGTAGAGCACATCAATGTGACACATCAGGAGCTAGTTATCATTATCAGTGTCCAAACTGCATTATTCCTTTTAGATTCATATTTGACCCTTTCCCACTATGTGTATGGATATTCTTATTTGGATCCACATGATAGGTGTTGGTATTGGGAGAATCATTTTTAGTTGGTTATTGTGTGTCAATATCTTCTGTGTGGATGTCATATGAGAAATTGAACATGGGACCTTGGTTTACAATGGGGGCATTGTTTTTAGTTGGTTATTGGGTGGCGATATATTATTTGTGGATTTCAAATGAGCACTTGGACATGGGACCTTGGTTTACAATGGTGGTTGGACTACTTCAGCATGGTGGCTTCCATTTCTCAATGGGACCCTAGTTCTCTTCTCTAGTTCAGCACTATGGTCCACAGTTATCCATGGGACCCTAGTATATGGTTGTATATCAAGCGTTGAGGACAATGCTTTCATAAGGGGGATGGAATTTAAGGTAGCTAGAGAGGTAGTGGGGGGGGGGCAGAGGGCCCATAGTGA
>JZKD02S1672679.1:327122-349419 GCA_000966675.3 Picea glauca | reverse complement strand
GGGGGGGCAGAGGGCCCATAGTGATAATAGTGGAGGCCATTCAATGTAAGGTGGACTAGGTCCACTATATTATTAAATAAGGCCCACTATGGTAGTTAGATATAATAAAGGGGTAATTAGATATAAAAAATGTAAGAGGACTTCTTAGAAGGTTCTACTTCTAGAAGATTCCTCCTCTAGAATATTCTTAAGTGATGGTAGCACTATATAAATGGGTTCAAGCAATGTAATGGGACATGAAGAGAAATATTTTATTTGGAGCTGTAGCTCAATAGGAAGATGCCCCCTCAAAGAGGCAAGTGAAAAGGAGAGGATCCCTTCCATAATATGATCCATTGTACGGTGTTTCCCTACCTCAAGGGTTTGATAGTAATAGAGGAGATTTTGCATATTGTTCTTGTATATCTGTTGTGGTGCTTTTGTATTCAGTATTTGGATCTTAACACAGGCATAGAAGAGAAGTGTAGCAGAACAGTGATGAGACTAGTAAGCCATTAATAAATGTTATATCACTGTGATAAATTTAAGAAAGAAAATATTTATATTTCAGGGTGGTAGGGAGGTGCTAGGGAGGACTGTTGTCCTCAGAGTTTCAAATGGGTTCTTGAACACAGTGAGTTGTAGCTTCTATATGGTTACAGCCAGAAAAACCAGGGTGGCAGGGTGGTGCAAGGGAGAACTGTTGTTCTATGTTATACATGTTGGTGCCTATGTAACTGAAAGTTGGTGCTTCCATCTAGTTGGTGATGGAAAACTCAGGGAGTTGGTGCTTCCTTCTAGTAGGTGCTAGAGAAACCAGGAAGTTGGTGCTTCCTTCTAGTGGGTGCTAGAGAAACCATAGAGTTGGTGCTCTCAACAATTGTTTGCTTGTAAAACAGAGGTGGTAGCCTCAAAAGGAGTTGGTGCTCCTAAGAATGATAATGTACATAAAATAAAGATTACTTATCATATCAAGAAGAAGAGGTTTTTCCCTTTATGGGTTTCCTCAGGAAATATCTGTATTTGTATATTTCATGTGTGTGATTGATGTTGAATATTCTATTGCTTACTTCCCGGCATTATTGTGATCATCATTGAGTGTATTGTAAAGAGTTTAAAATGGGCATAATATTTTAATCACAGTAACAATTGATTCACCCCCACACCCCCCTCCCTCTTAGTTGTCCAACACACACATACTTTCACCCCCCAACTCTATGCATGTACCACACCAAGACCCACCGTCAACCACATCATATTATCCTAGCAGTAGTGGGGTCCTATCCACTTCATATAATCAGTATGGACCTCCCCAAAATAATCCATACTACCCCTTCTCCAACCCTCCCCAACTCATTTCTCCACCACATGGACAACAACAAGTCGGAGTAAATTTTATTCAACCTTCCCCTCTTCAACAAGTTCAAACATTCAAACAATTGAAAAAAACCAACCCCCCTCATCAATCCAACAACAATAGGAGAAAGGGAAAGAATAAAAACTAAGGGCAAGAGGGAAACCGCCAACAACCAAAACCCCCCACTATGGGAAACCAAAATTAGGCTAACCAAAACCCCCAAGGGGGGAATAACATCAGCCAACCAAGACAAAGGAGAAACAACAACCTTCAAACCAATTTCCCTTGCACATTATGCAGTGAGTATGGTCATTATACCCATCATTTCCCCCAAATTGTTGAGTACAAATGGATGAAAGAGACAATGAAAACCCAACAACACTGTACCTCTTAAGGACCCCCAAAAAGCCCCCAAAATTATTTGCAACCTCGTCCACCCACAATTGTCCAAAACCCGATTCCTCATCAGGGATTTATTAATACCCAACAAACAATAACAAACCCCCCACCACATATGGGACATCATCCTAATCTGAGGCCACCCTAATATGGAAACATTGTTGATTGATCAATCCTCCTCACCAATGAAGATGAAATCCTACTTCAAATATCTAGTCGTCAATATGGCTTGCCTCTTGAATCCAACCTCCCAAAGTCGGAGTCCCTCCCCCCCCATACCTGTAGGAAAAACATTGACCACCACTCGAATTCCTCACATACCATTATGTAGGAATGTCAATAATCCCCATGCTAAAGTAGCACACTCATGCAGCCTCTTTGATGACCTGACACAATCATTAGTGACCATGTCTATATTGGAGGTCCTCTAAACCTTTTCATCACAATGGAAAGCATTACTCTCAACCTTGGGTGTAGTTGATCCATCAAACACCCATCTGGTCACCTTTGACTTAGATAACAGTGAACCACATTTACTATCACTAATGGCTTTCCAAATTCCATTCAATATTTGTAACTGCCTAATCCATCGATGCATCATTGAAAAAGGGCCATCCACATGTATCATGTCCAAATCTGTATGGAAACAACTCGATTCCCCTGAACGCATTCCCTCAACCATTAATATTCAAGCATATGATGGTCTCCCATCACAATTAGAAGGCCTTTACCAAAACGTTCCCATAAAACTTGGAGGCAAAACCATTATCATTGACATCGAAGTTATTGATTCCCCATTATACTACAACATCCTCTTCAAACGTAGTTACATGTATTCCATGAAGGAAGTTTCATCATATGTTTTTTACACCATGCTCTTCCCCCATAATGGGAAGATATTCACCATTGACCAGTTAACACACTACGAGCCCAATCATTCCAGCAACATTGATAATGTACTCCCCCCCATACGGTCTAGTGCTGACATCTCATCAGTTGTTGACATCAGACTAGGAATCTTCCAAGACCCCTCCCTCCTTGGTTATTATCAAGTATATCCTCCCATTACCCCACCTATCGGGACCACATAAGTATGTCTTATTACCTAAAATGGCATCCAAATTCCAAACAAATCTCCCCTTGACGAACATGCCACCCCAATCATCCCAGAGATCCCAACATCACCGCCAAGCCTAGAGAAAATTCTAGGTTACTTACCACCCATTTTTTCTAGCGGGGAAGATCCCCCTATTACTATACCAAGGTAAAAGTATAGGTAGAGCTATGATCTCCCATAAAAGACAATCTAATTCCTAAACTACCCCAAGAACTCTAAATAGATGAACATAAAGAGATAGGAAAGTAGGTAAGAAGTAGTACCTCAGGTCCAACGTTCGATGTAGACCATCTCCAGCTTTGTATCTCCTAGGCTACAACTCTCCTCCCAAAGGTGACCTGCAAGAACACTTAGGAAAACAACACTACAAACATTCTACCTCTACCCATCAAGATTAGGGCTAGATATAAACATTATGCATGAATCAAATGAAAAAACATAAAGATATCATTTGGGACATGAAGAAGATTCTTTTATTCAAATCCAAAGATCGAAAATTACAACCTTTGTAGGTCGAAGCTTCATGAACCTGGTCCAGGCTCCTCTTAATGCTTCTCCAAGTGCACTATCCCAAATATTTATCTCACAATCAATGGATCACTTCAAGGGAAGGGAAGGGATTGTATAGGAGAAAAGGATAGAGAGGGAATATTGAGGCAAAAATAAGAAAGGGGTTGCAAATACTTGGGCAAGGAGGGAAAGAGATTTGGATACAGCTTCACTGTTATAATGATTGAATGAGGAATGGGACCCCAAGACCTCCTTTTCTATGGAAAAATGATAGTTATTCAGTTTGGGGATGGGCTACCATGGGTGAATTGGTTGGAAAACCCTCGATAGCCCTTAAACTTTGTTGAATTCCTTGCAACTTTTTATTTTTTGCAAATTTTGGAGGTAAATGTGGGATGTTTAGTATGCATCTGGTGCATGTACGTGGGATTTATATTGTGCAGAAAGTGTATGTACGTGAGAAGTAGTGTAGGACACGTACATGCTCCAAAAAATGGGTTTTTAAATAGAGTTCCCAGCAATAATTTGGCAAATTGTGCAAGTAGAAAGGCCAATGCCATGTATGCATAGATAGGGAATTTTAGGGCTATAAAAATTCAGAAATATTCCCTCAATCCCTAAACCAAATTCCATTCTTTTATCCATCACTTGGTGTGTAATCATATCAAATATCTACTACTCTCACCTTACCTAACATGTTGATTGTCATCCCCATTTGGTACCTCGAACTACATTCTATGGTACCAACACCATCGCTCCTAGTTCAACCCACTGTTGGACATAACACAACTATAGTCCAAACTCAACAACTTCCTACTAGTCACACAGTTTCACCCGCCACTACCAACAAAGGGGGCAACAAGAAAAAGAAAGGAACAAACCAACCTCGTGTCCAACCACCATGCACGCTCTATGCAACAGTAGGACACCCAACCGACCTTTACCTTGCGTTACCTAAATTATGCTATCTAATTCAACTTCCCAAGGTAGCATCTCTTCTCCCTACCCCCACCATGGCACCTACCCAAACAGGATCCTCTTCCATGAAAACGAAGGGCCTGGGTACCAACCTCACATGCACCCTATGCAGGAATAAATTCTTTATACACATCACTGCCCATCTCTCCCTACCTTCTGGGAGACTCTGAGAGAAAAGAGACAAACACCACTTCCAAAACCCTCTAAATATACCAACACTACTACTAGAAATAAATCCATTTACTACGTCTCTATGTCATTAAATGAATGCTTGTGACGTCCATGCGTGTTATGTTACTAGATGGATCCTTACATGTATAGGTTCCCACTCATTTTTTAAGGACGAGTGTGCCATAGGGATTCCATCCCAACCATTGCACCATATGTTCAACCTCCATTAGACCAAGCCTTGGATAATCCCCCTCCCAAAAATTACATCATGCCACCTCCACAACCCAGCCTTCTTCCTTTGACCCCTATGTCCATACCCATTATGAAAATATTAGAATATTTACCATCGAATCCACCCAATTCACCGGTAAGTCCTCTGCCTGACATTTTACCTCATCCCATCACTCACAATCCAAACAAATTTTTTGACATATGGTGTATTTCATCTAAAAGAGAGTACTCATCCCCACCCACCACACTAGGGGATACTGAGACTACCCCATCTACGTCTAGCCCCCCTTCCACAAACAATGATATTATCCCCAATGTACCTCAAACATTGGGTGCTAGCACATCCCTCCCATCGATTCAAACCTTTGAGGACCACTTTTTCTCACACATCTTCCACTCTTATGAAGATATCATTGAGGCTATGACAACGCTCAACTATCCATGGGATGACATGCACCATCACTCTTTCTTCTTATCTCAAGAGGCATTTCAACCCTGCCTAAACCCTCAGGTCTGTGTGATTGAAACTAAATATTTCATCCCCCCATGACATGTTGATTGGTTCAATAATCCAATCCCCACACCCGATGCATTTGAACAAGGGAACATGGCCAACATATCCCCTACCATAAAAATCAACATTTCAGTCAAACCGAGCATCATTAAAGAAATTACCCTTGGTACTGCATTCACCCCTGAGGAGATCACTTCTTACAAATCCCTCTTTCAAGAATTGTAAGATTTATTCTCTTGGTCATACATGGAAATTCCTAGATTATACCCTACCATTGTCTAGCATCGCATCGACACATAGCCATATGTTTCTCCCATTCTCCAAAAGAAAATATCACTTCATCCTTCAAAATCCATGGCTATCAAAGAAAAGATTGATAAATTACGATCAACTAGGTTCATTTATCCCATCACATATACATCATGGGTTTCCAATCCTATTCCAGTGTGTTAGCACTCTATAATTCCCAGAGGTTATTAAGGGAAGAAGAAATTAATAGAGGTAACTTACCAAAACCACTTTCGAAACTGGGATCTAGCCCTGCCAGTTTCAGAGAGGGATCTCACTGTAGGATTTAGATATTTTTGAGTTTTAGATATTAGGTTGGTTAAAAAAATCTGGGTTTGTTTGTTTTGTTTATAAAGATTGGTTGAAGTGTTTATTTAAACATCCATCGGGCTATGGGCTCTGTGCTAAATATTAAGATCTGATTACATCTTTTATAATATTTCTTCACAAGGAAAGATAATAAGAATGTTGGATCTATTAAGATTAAATGTGGTGGAAAGATAGAATAAGTGAGAGATTCAACTAAGTAAAGAAGCAATTAAGAATTTCTTCACTTAATATCAGATGAAATAGCATCCATATCACTAAAGACTATAAACATAGTGTACGAAACAAATTCTATTTATTTACTTCCTTTAAACGATTAGAAACAGAAAACAATGTGATTTACATAGTAAGATAAACATCAACAGAGCAAGATAAACATCACCAACATCCAAACGGAAGAATCCTATGAATCTGTCTTTTTATTATTGGTCGATCTTCTAAAAAAGATTACAAAAATAGTTTCCTGGGCGCAAAAATCAACCCTCAATACTTCAAAGTAAGAAGTATTTATACAACAATTACATTTGATCCTGTCATTAATGACTAGGATATTGTGGAATAAAAATTTAACTGACTAGATACAAATTACAAAATAATAGGACTGATGATGATGTATTTGAATTGTAAGTCCTAATTTTTGGGAAAGTAGTTGGTGATTCATACACTTGAATTTTACTATCTTCCTCATGCTGACTGGGATGTCCCTATCACCTTTACTTGAGTAAGGCACATAGGTCTTCCCATCTCTTTTGACTAGGGATGGAAACCTTGAGTAACCTTCTGTAAGTTTCATCCATCTCTGTGTACTTGGAAAAGGTTGGTATTGTGATGAAGATGTATTTTATCTCATGTTGGATGCTCATGTCGAACTGTAGATTTTCTAAGAAAGCCTTTCCAAGTTATGCTCCCTTGTATGCTTGCAAACTTAGAACCATATTTTTCCACTGTGAGGATCTTTTGTTTGTAGTCTGATAGAGTAATCAATTTATCATTGATCACTAGTAAACCTAGAAGACCTTTCTTGTGCAGTGAGTCGATCTTACTGAAAAACCTCTGCACTCAAATGTCCATTGTCTGGGATTTATCCTCAAGATGTAGCATCAATCCCTTCTTGGTCAAAACCTTCTTGACCTCAAGGATTTTCTCTGTCTTATCCTTAATTTCCAAATCCCGTAGCTCTTGTTTGGTCTTGGAATTCAAGAACCTGAGGATTTATGTGGCCTTGGTAGGATTTTCTCCCAATTCTCCCCTTATATTGTCAATGGCTTGTCGGGCTCTCTGCACAAGTTCATGTTGTTCAAACACATTTTTTATAAGGGACCATATCTCTGTCATTGATTGGTTTATGTCCATCCATATGTTTTCTTTGGCTTTAGATAGTGTCTTATCCATGGTAGTATCCTTCTGCAACTTCTGCAGTTCTTGCTTGAGCCTCTGTGATTTGTGCATCTCTGTGTTGTAGCTAGACTAAAAAGTGGACTTCAGCTTCTGGAGGTTATTGATCTCATCCTGTAGTATTTTTATTTATTTTCCATGCAAGGTCATTTCCTCCATTGACTTTGACAATTTGTCTGATGCATCTAGAGTTGTCACTGTACTAGCTGATGGAAGTTATGTTGTTGTGGCTGTTGTGGCTATTGTTGTTGTTGTACTAATTCCTGTGAGAGGAACTGCTTTCAATAGTATGACAACCATTGGCACACTCAGTTCCTTATCTTTAACTAACTTATCCATCTCAGCCTCCATCTCCTTAATCTGTGCATTCTTCTCCATGATTAATTTCAACATTTCTTCCTTGTGGCCTTCAGTCTCATCCATTTCCTTTGCCTGTGAGTCTTCTGTGGTTGGTATTTTCAGTTGTTTCCTTAAGGATTCTATGTCATCATTCGTCTTCTTTAGTATCTCCTCATATTATTTAACATTTGATGGATCATATCCAATCTTGAGTACATATCCAATCTTGAGTACCAGCTCATCCAGATATTTGATCTTGTTATCTTTTGCTAGGGAAGATATCTTCTCCAGCTTCAACTGAAACTGGACATTGTTTAAGGAGTCCTGCAACTTTGTAGCAGTCATGGAGGTATTTTCCAGGGTGGATAAAATAATCTCACCAGTTTGTTTGTGCATATCCATCCGATCAGCTGGATGCACCTCTTTTACATCAAACTCAAATGTTTCCCTTTTGTAATCAGAAACTTCCTTGGGATGAGGGACCCGTGGCTATAGGAAATCCATATGCATCCTTCCTTTATCTGTGTCGAAGGTATATAATAACTTGTGTTGTGTTGTATATGTCTTCTTCCAAAACTATGCATAGGTGTTGTTGGTCAACGACTCATTCTTCTTTTTAATCAAGTTATACTTCTCAAAAATATTAAGTCTTGCAGGCTCTTGTGAGGACTTGGTGGTCAACATGGTATCATACTGTTTCTTGGATGAGGAAGTGGACATTGTATGTTGGCTACCTGATAAGGATGATGAATGTGGTCCCTCCATAACTATGGTGGACTGAGTTTCTTCTTCTCTGGACCTATCAGGTGTATGGATGGTTTTGGTCCTCTTCCTATAGACTTGGAAGTCTTCTACTAAGACTTTTGTGATTGAAGGGGAGACTTCCTTACTATCCCTCTTCTCCAATTTTACCTATGGAGTACTAGTATTTGAAATGATAGATGGTGAATACTGATGTTTAGTGTCTATCAAATTGTTTTCCTCCCACTCTGTCTGGTTCATGAATTTCTCAATTTCAGGTTTAGGCACATGAGCATAGGGATAAATCTTGTACTTTAGCCTGGTTTTTACAATGATGCCACATGGGTCATAGTGCCATGGGAAACTTAGATTGAAATTCATTTCATTTAACAAATTGTTGTCTTCTTCCCCTATAGCTCTTCTGCTGCAAGTGAAAGAACCTGTATGACCTTTGATCCTGAGTTGTTTTTCTTCTTGAAAACTACAAAGTGAATATCATTTGAATTTAGCATCTGTCTGATATAGTCTAGAGTGAATATCCTGAAAAGTAAATACTTTGGTGGTTTGTAAGGGGGTAATTCACATCCATAGATCCTAATTTCCATATAATCCCGGTAGAGGTACTAGTCCCCTATTTTAGCTAGGTCTGACAAGTGTACAATTCTCTGAATTTTCTCGTTTATCCTTGGTTCTTCTCTTCCACTGATCATGCATACCACTAGATGGTAGAATTGATTGATGAACTATTTGAAGTTGAAATCATATGAGTTCTTCCTCACTATGTATTTCTAGGAGGTCACAGGTTGAGGGTTACCATCTTGGTCCAACTTCTGTCTAGAGAAGGAGAACTTGTCTACTTGGAAAAAGAGGAACAAGTACACTAGTATTAAAGAATATCAGAACATATCTTCTATGGAAAACTTGAAGAGTTGTTCATGGATGTTGTCAGCTAGAAATTGAATTTATTCAAACTGTGTAGTAGCCTTTTATTTAGTGGAGAAGATGGATAGAAAACCTAGAATGGGTTCATCTACCCACTCATCTAAATAATATCCTAGTAGAAAACATAGGTAGGAAATGATCTAGTTTCCTTTAATTGAGAATATGGAGGAATGGTATGAGGGTTTTTTTTTGGGTAACTGAGCATTTTCAGGTAGGAAAATCTCAAAGGTATGAGCTCTCTATGGGAAGGATAATTTTTAGTATAGCTCAGTTAGGATTTCAATGGAGAAGGGGGAGAAAGCGTCGGCTCTGGGTATCTGCAACATTTGGTTTATTATTTCCTGGGTGATGGTGAACAAAGTTTCACTAGACGAAGAGAGAATGGCCCTTTGGCCAAGAAGGTAGTGCACTTGGAATTTCAAGGAAAACTCAGGGAAATGGTATGTCTGGTGAAACAAGTACAGTGGGAGATTGGACTCCCAGAGTCTGATCTCATCGCTCTGGTCCAAAAAAGTATCTTTGAGCCAGAAGTGTAATTTGAAGAAGTCGAATTCAAACTTTGGATCTAAAATTAAATAGTCTTTATCGACCAAAGGTATATGATCCAGATCGACAGGAGGAGGGAGTAAAGGATTTTCTACAGTCTCAGATGATTTGAATTTGGGTGCCATCGTTAAACGAACATCTGCAACATAAAATGATATTAACTGTGTTTACCAGGTTTTAATGGTGGTTGTTGACTCTAAGCTTGATGGGCGTTGTCTTGATAACAGGAGAGGATGGCGTCTACTATGTCTGGATCGATGAATAGTGAAAACATGGTAAAAGAACGGGCGTTACCCATAATTTTGGTCGTCATGATGATGTATTAATGATGGTGTACTCAGGATCTTCATTAGAACTTTTTCCTGAGAAAAGTTACCTTTATCTCTTTCCAGAAATCACACTTTTGAAGACTGTTCGCAGGTTGTTAGTATATTTGCCTGCGAGAATGTATGATTCTCGCAGGCTGCCTTAAGCTAGAGTGTGAGAAGTTTGCACTGTGTTGAACTGCTAGGGTGCGAACTCTCTCTAAAGAAAGGAAAATGATAAATTCTTGAAGCTTCTAGAAGGGAATCTTCTGGAAGGATGAGATGGCATTCGAATGATTATCCTAGTACTGAATTTCCTAATATTTTGGGATCATTCCTATCCAAGTAACTAATTAATTCCCTCCTATATATTGAGGGAATTCTCATGGAAGAGGGTTAAGATGCAAAGAGGCAAAGAAGTACTGGAGAATTAGTGAAATATTGTGTGAAGGACTAATGTTACAGCAGCTAGGAGACTCCAGCAAGTTCATCCAAAGGAGTTGATCTTCTTCATGCAAGTGAGAAAGTGTGTGTGTCGGAGCCAAGGACCATCAAAAGAAGGTTTGCGACATCAAGGCTCAGGTTGTAAGATTCACTTTCTATTAATATGATACAGTAATATGTCCCTTTCCCATAAAGCTAAGTTTACTTTATTGTATAACTCCTTGATCATATACATAGATTGACTTTTGAATAGATTGTGCTTTCTTCACTCTTGGTTGGTTTGTGTTGTCTTGATCTTGGCTGCACAAGAGCACTGAAGTGAAGCAGGAGCAACAAAGATAAAAGGAAGCGATTATAAGGTATGTACTTTGTTCTTGTCTCTCTTTTAATTCAATAGTTAAAATCTAGGGAAAGAGGTATATTCTATCTTGCTTTGTTCTAGATCCAGGTGGATCTAGGGAGATTGGTTTGTGTCCGCACTTACGGATTTATCCAATAACAAAATTGGCGACTCCACTGGGGATATTCCATTTTTTCTATGGCTTTTGATGTTTTTCTATGGCCATTTGCTCTAGTTTCATTTTTCTTCTGTCATATCAGTCTCCGAGTCTTCAGGATATCCTGATAGACCTTCTGGGTCCAGAATCCTTTTTGAATTGTGCTTCATTTTTCAAATTTTTTATTATGTTCAGGGATTCTCACACTGCACTTCATTGCAGCCTGCAAGAAAAGGTAGAGTTCGCACTCTGCCCATAGATTTCAGTGCGAGGTTCTCGCACCCTACTCAAGGGTCACCTACGAGAATCAGTGATTCTCACACTGTGTTATACAACCTGCCTGCGAACACCATTTTTCAAAAAATTGAATTTGGATTTTGATATTTCTAATTGCCCAGATAAGTTTGATTGCCTCTTATGAGTCTCTTGGACCTTTGATTGGTATCTTCTTTGTCTTTGTTTGTGTGCATGAATAGTCTTAGGGTTTCAAGGCTTTTCTTGTCATTTTTAGCTTGAATTTCATTTCTTAGCTTTTCTTGGCAAAACCATTCTCTCTATTTTCATAATCTGAATGTGTTTGATTAGTTAAGATCTAGTGATTGGTTAAAAGTTAAGTTTGCTTGGTTTTTCTCATTTTCTTATGGTTTAAAGGACTAAATTGCTTTGCTCTTTATTTTTACTTTCATTGAAAGAGTGGATTGGGTGTTTATTATTTCTTGTTCATTTGGTTTTTTGTACTCTCGTTGTCATAGTCTGAGTCCTTTTTGAAAAGTGAACAAACAAGTTTTTCTTTCAAAAAATTATTTTATTAAAATTGTTGAAGTATTTGAAAAAGACACGTAGCAAATTGTCATTTGATAAGTGATTGTTTGCATTTGTATTTTTAAGGAAGTTTTTCATTGTAGTACAAGGTTGATCTTAAAAACATTCTCTCTCTCCCATACATAGGATTCATTGAAAAAAAAGTGCAATACTTCATTCTCATCCTTGCATTGTTGGGTCAGAGTCATACAACATAAGTTTCATTTCCATTACCTTTGAGTAAACAACAACTTTTAATAACACTGCGTAATCATAAAATTTATCTAGTAACTCTTTTCTAGGGCTCTTTTACACCAACATTTAGCTAGGCTAGCGCTTTGGAGTAGGAAGAGAGATACACTCTCCAAAAGCACAAAACACACAATAGCATCTTGTGTTAGGGAGTGTTAAATTCCATTTGCAACATCTTGTCCTGGGAATCCCTTCTCACACAAGGGTCAAGCACTAGGTCGCATTGGTATTGACAGAGTTACTCACCCTGCTTTGTTAGTATTAGTGTAGAGATTGCACGTATTATGGGGGTCACTCACAAGGTATACCCACAATGATGAGTGGAATCCTCTTGAGTTGATTTCTGGCTCGATACCCTGCCCTTGCGTGTGGATCGGACTGTCAACTGTTTCCCTAGGCATTATTGTTGTTTGTGGTGACCTTAGCAGCCTGTCTCTCTAGGTTCTTACCCAAGGTGACTGTGGAGGGAAAGTCTTCACGATACCTGGAATTGACATTGACCAAAATCACTCGGGCTCTTTGGAGGGTCTAACCACGATTATGTGTGGGAGCTTGCACTAGGGTGTAAGTCCGTTAAGCAGGTCATCAGTGTAACTTTTCCACCCTAGCCCTGCCCCTTCTCGTCTCGTTGCTGCAACGTTGGATTTCATCACCAACTAGTGGCTTCGAAATTAGAAGGTATTGTTTTCTTGGTGATTGCTTCCTAGATTTTGTTTCCTAGCGCGTGTTGTTTGTTTCTCGAAGTCGACCATAGAATTTTCTTCGTGAGGTTTTTCACTCGTTCACGATAGCTCCTCCACGACGTTAACATCGAATGCAAGGTTTGTCTCCAGAGCATCCTGAAGGCACTCAACCCTTGTCTACAGCTGCATCGGAGGGCTCTCCTTAGCCAAGTGACGTCTCAGCCGTTACCACCGCGTCAATGGAACAAACTGATTCTCTAGAGTACTTTTGAATTACCAATACTCCAGAGGACTTTCGACTTTGCCCTCGTTCTGAGAAACCACATAGATGACCAAATTCTTCCGGAGAATTAGTTGTAACATCTTCTGGATCAACCGTTGGACCTTTTCCAGGAACAGAGGACCAAGATCCTTATTGGTCTAACAGTGATTTGCGTCGGGCCTTGTTTGGTTCTGATCCCCCTGTGGTTTTCAGACTCAACCCCCCGGTGGTTTCTGAGATAGAGACTGTCCCATCAACTACCACTTATCGCTTTACTCTCCCTGCCGAAATGGCCCATCTTAATAATACTACGAGTATCCCAACTGGTTTCACTGCGGCTAGTCTTGCTCCTATAAACACGCAGCAAAATCCTAATGTCATTCCGACGCTGCCGCCCGGATACCATGCATTGAATCCAACTCCTCCGCAAACCCCATCCGGTTCTCCTGGTGGTCCTTCTTCTTCTGGGCACCCTCTTCCCGGTTTTATTGCGACACTCCCTCAATTTCCTTCTGGACAACCTTTCTTGTTTTCCGCTGGCAATCCTAATCCTAGTGGCACTATCCCATCCTTTACACCAAAATTGCAGATTTCTGTTGGTGGACAAGGTGGTACGATTCCATTTCCTCTTACCGGACACATTCCTGTTACAACACAACTTCCGATTGGAACACAACTTCCGGTTGGAACACTACCTATGATAGGGTGACCAACCCCACCTTTTGGAAAAAATATACCTGACCCTTTGGCCCAGTATTGGAATCGGATATTACAAAATCCTCCTCAAACGACTGGGGGGTAGAAGTTGCATGTCCCTACTATAGGCCAACCGTTTCCAGGTTTACCCAATCCTATTTGGGGTACGTATGCCCAAACTAATTTCCCCACTCCAGGTTACAATCCTTGGAGTTACTATCCTCTCCAATCACCACCGAATCTGCCTGGGTCTTCCCATTATCTGCAGACTTCTTACGATCCTACTCGTTTGTCGACAGGGATTCCTCCCCAAAGTCACCAGTACCCGTAGGTGAATCAACAATTACCCTTTCTTGCTACTTTGGATTTGCCAGATTTGTCAAGGATTTTAAATGATCCTATTCGTCACTCTCCCCAATGGCCTGTTATTCCAGCCAAGCTTCCATCGGACATCCCTAAATTCGACGGCAAAGTGGGAGAGGACCCAAATAATCACATTATGACTTTTCACTTATGGTGTTCATCCAACTCGTTGATGGATGACTCTATTCGTTTATGTATTTTTCAATGAACCCTTACCAATTCTGCTGCGAAGTGGTATATTGAATTGCCATGAGGTTTCTTCTCTGATTTCAATACCATAGCTATGGCTTTCCTTACGCATTACTAGTTACCGATCCGTTATGATACGGGAACCGAGATTTTGACTTCCTTCAAACAAAGCAAAGGTACTCATATCTATGATCACATCCATGAGTGGCAAAGGAGACGACGTCTCATTAAACTTGAGCTCCTAGATCAGTTGTTGGCTGAATGGTTTACAAAATCCTTTGTGAATGAGATCGGTAAGGAGATTTCCATGGGTGGCATTGTCATGGAAGAGCAGGCTATAAGTCGTGCTCAATATCTAGACCTTGTTTATTCACAAACGGGAACCCTTTATGACTTCCTTTCTGATTTACCTCGTCCTAATGCTTCCAGCACTTCAAATACTCCAGTTGCTTCTCATTCAGTTGATGGTGTGATTGGTATTGCACAAGCCCACTCACACTCTGCTTCAAGCACAACATCCAAATCTGCTTCTTCTAATGATCAAAATGCTCCGTCTCCTGCCACTCCCACCGGCAAGACTTTTGAGGTCAATGCCATCCAATCTACCCTAGCCAGTAAAAATAAATCTAAAAAGGGAAGAGACAAGAATAAGGAGGGAAAAAATAATACTCAAGCAGAGCAACCCAAAACTACTCTTGTTGATGATTAGGATAAGCACAAACCATGCTACCCTTTCCTTATATGTGGTGATGATCACTACACAAAGGATTGTCCATGACGTGCCGAGGTCAATCAATTCCTTAAAGGATCTCTGAAACCACCTGCACTGGTTGTCTTGTCCCAACCCTTCATGTCTCAACAGCAGGCTCAGTTGGTCATTCACGACCAACCTTCCTCATCTACTACATCATATGTTTTGATGTGTACTGGTGATTCTAAGCAGAACAACGTTGCACTCACTACTCGAGCAAAAGATTATTCTCCATCCAAGGAGAAGATTGACGATTCACCCCCTTCGTTGGTCCAATCCTCTCCAAAAACTCCACCTACTAACGATCCTCTTCATCTCGAACGATCGAGCCTCGACACAGTTCTGCGACCCTCCCCAAAAGGAGTCGTTCAGAAATCATCTTTCAATCCTCACGCTCGTGTTTCCCAGAACTACAACATTGTTGAAGATCTGGCCCAGGCACCTTCTGCAATGTCAGCCCTTGAAGTCCTTCAGTCTTGTCCTGCACAACGGAAGTCCTTGTTAAAAGATATTGGTGGAATTGATCCAACAAATGCGAATTTGATAGTCTTTGACTTGGAAGATCACATTCTATGGTTACCCCCCCAACTTGCATTCCAGATACAAGTTGTTGTCTCTGACAAGAACATTTGCCAAACAGTTGTCGATGAGGGTGCCTCGACCTGTGTTATGTCTCTTGCTTGTTGGAAAGACATTGGCTCTCCTTCTTTGAATGAATCCCAGAACACTCTTAAAGCCTTTAATGGCTCGGGTTTTAAGCCTTACAGTGTTCTTCCTTCATTTCCCATCATGTTAGAAGGTAAAACGGTCCAATTCGAAGTGGAAGTCTTTGACGCTCCTCTTGATTATAATATTCTACTTGGACGTAGCTGGATCGATTCCATGCACACTATTGTGTCAACACTTTTCCGTGTAGTACGCTTCCCTCATCAAGGAAAGGTTGTTACCATTGACCAACTTTCCTTCTTCAATTTCAATACCCATACTGGCAACGTGCCATTTATTGCTAAAACCCCACCGGGTTATGAGACTATCGGTGTAGGCCTTTTAAAGGAATCCTCGTTAATGGATACTTTTCCCATTCCACTGCCCGATGTTCCATACCCATCAGTTGCTTCTATTAACATGATTTCCACCGTGCCTCATGAACTTCCTGTGTCTCACGATTCTTGGATTGTCCCTGACCCTGGAGATCATCTTCGTTATGGGGACGTCATGTCGTTAAGTCTAGTCGAATCCGCTTACCAGGCCATTCAATCGGAAACACCTTATACTTCATCTCTTGATGAGTTGTCTCTCGATCCTTTTCATGTTAATTTTCCCACTGACGAGATGATCATGTCCGTCATGGAGGCCACCCCTTGGGATGATGGGCATCATCGTTCCATACTTTTTCTGGAGCAACATACTCTTGAGAACTACCAACGGATTTTGACACCGTCGACCGTTGTTGTCATTTCGATGGTTCCCGTGACTACACACAATGTGTTTGTTGAAGGGAACTTAAGTAACATCTCGCCCATGATTCCCATTGACATATCTATTAAACCTGGGATTGTTGAAAATGTCCATATTGGAGCTTCGTGTTCTTCCGACGAAATCGTCACCTATACATCTCTGTTCAAAGAATTTTGTGACATATTCGCCTGGAGTTACAAAGAGATGCCAGGTATCAACCCTGATATTGTTGTACATGAGATAAAGACATACCCTGGAGCTAAACCTGTCTGGCAATGCCTTCATCCAGTTCATCCTCGTAAAGCGGCTGTTATAAAGCTCGAAGTTGAAAAACTTTTAAAAGACGGCTTTATTTATCCGGTGGCTCTTACAGAATGGGTTTCCAATCCTGTCCCTATTGACAAGAAAGGAGGCAGTATTCGAGTGTGTGTTGATTATACAGATATTAACAAAGCTTGTCCCAAAGAGAAATTTCCTACCCCCTTCGTCGACCAGATTGTCGATGACTGTGTCGGAAGTGAAATCTTCTCTCTTATGGATGGTTTCTCCAGCTATAATCAAATTAACATTGCTCCCGAGGATCAACATAAGACTGCCTTTATTTGTCCTTGGGGTACTTTTGCCTATAGGAAACTCCCTTTTGGTCTTAAGAATGCGGGCGAAACTTTTTAGTGCGCTATGTCTTATGCTTTTCATGATATTAAGCATATCGTTCAACCCTATTTGGACGATTTACCCGCTCATTCTATGCACAGAGTCGATCACCCTACCCACCTCCGAGCCATTTTCATTTGTTGTTGGTTCTATCATATACGTTTAAATCCTCATAAATGTGTTTTTCGCGTAGAATCTGGCCATTTTCTAGGTTTTATCGTTTCACATCAAGGGATCTAGGTGGATCCTATTAAGGTTAAGGTGTTTCTTAATCTCCCTCCTCCTTCTACACTGTGCCAGTTGCAACGTTTGCAGGGGAAAGCAAACTTTCTTCGTCGTTTTATTCCTAATTATGCCGAGATCAGTCGTGGTTTTATGCGTCTATTAAAGAAAGATTCAGAGTTCGTCTGGGATACCGTTTCCAACAATGCTTTTGAAGCTTTGAAGTTGTCCCTCACGCGCACTTCGCTTCTCTTTCCTCCTGATTACAGTCGCGATTATTTCCTTTATCTTGTTGCTTCGAAGTACACTATTGGCATGGTTCTCATCCAAGAGGATGATGCGCATGACAAACATGTTGTTTATTACTTGAGTCGAAGTCTCACACCAACTGAAATCAAGTATCAACATGTCAAAAAACTGGCCTTGGCTGCCGTTCAAGCCGTCCAACGCTTCTGACACTATATCCTCTCATGTAAAACTACTTTGATTTCTCATTGCAACCCTATGCAACACATCTTGACACTTAAATTGCTAGGGGGAAAATACTCCAAATGGATTGTCATTCTCCAGGAGTTTTACTTGGAATTCGATCGCGCCAAGTCTAAGAAGTCTCTAGTTTTTGCTGAGTTGATATGCAATTTTCCTCATTCTGCAATGGAAAATGTAGCAGTAGATTCATTACCCGATGAATCTCTTTTCCTTATTAGTACTGATGATCTTTGGTATGGGGATATCATTATATATATTCAAACCCATACTTTCCGGCCTGCTTTGTCTAGTAATGAACGATGTTGTATATGCTATCAAGCACGTCAGTACATTATCCTCGGGGATACTCTTTACCGTCGGGGAATTGATTATGTTTTTCGACGTTGTCTAACATTTGACGAAGCCGAGAAAGCTCTGAATGACTTCCATTCTGGAGCATGTGGTGGTCATATGTCTGGGTATGCTACTGCCCGAAAGATCTTACGCGCAGGATATTTTTGGCCTTCTTTGTTTAACGACTGCATTATGGTTGTTCAGAAATGCCATGTCTGCCAGACCTAAAATTAGAAAATTCAGTCACATCCTACTCCTCTTCATCCTGTGGTCTCAGTTGGTCCTTTTGCAAAATGGGGCATCGATTTCAAGACATGTCACCCTCACTTGGTTGGGGGGCATGGTTACATCATTGTAGTTGTTTATTACTTTACAAAATGGGCTGAGGTGATGCCGAAATTTGATAATACTATAAAGACCGTAGCGTTGTTTCTTTTTAACCATGTCATAGCTTGTTTTGGTGTTCCTCAAGCTATCATCACTGATCACGATAGTCACTTTAGGAATTTTATGATGTCAGAACTTACGGAGAAGTCGGGTCTTCGTCATGATAACTCAACACCCTATTATCCACAAGCTAATGGTCAAGTCGAAGCGATTAACAAAGTTCTTATAACTATGCTTCGACGGATGATATGAATTCATAAAACTAGTTGGCACACAATGTTGTTTTCAGCATTGTGGGCATACCAGACATCTGTAAAATCCGCTACGAGGTTTACGCCTTTTTTATTAGTCTATGGTGTGGAAGACATTCTTCCTATAGAATGCGAGATACCCTCTCTGAAGCTAACTGTAGAACTCTTACCCAACACTTCTGCTGAAGAAGAACGTCTATTGTATTTAATGCGATTAGACAAAACTCGACGTGATGCCACTCTAGTAATAGAAGCCCAGAAGAAACGTGTTAAAGCACAATATGACAAGCATGTCAAGCCTCGCATTTTCTCTGAAGGTGATCTTGTTCTTCTCTATGAACAGGATCAAGATGTCTTAGGAGCTAGGAAATTTGAACCCATGTGGCGAGGTCCTTATGTTGTTTGCCGAGTTTTGGAAAAAGGAGCATATGAGTTGGTCGATTACGATGGTATCCCTTTGAGTGAACCCATGAATGGGTTGTACTTGAAGAAGTACTATGCATAAGATCACATGTGCATGAGTACTTGTATTTTAATGTATCATACTTTGTGTGTGTTACTATGGTTTTCTTTTGACGTTATCTAGTCTCTACCCTTATGTGACGTTGTGTTTTATTTCCAGATGTCGGAGTCTTCGCTACCCTATATTGTCTTCGCTGATGGCGCTAGTCATAGTAACTAGAACCTTGTGTCTGTTGCGTGGGAAATTTACGCCCCTACCAATGAACTTGTATCTTTACGAGGTGTGTGCCTTGGTCGTGCGACCAAATACATTGCAAAGTATAGCATCATTATTGAATTATTGGTTGATGCTATCTCGCTTGGAATTCATCATTTGGTTGTGCGACTTGACTCGCAGCTTGTAGTACTACAGCTAAGTAATATCTACTCTATTCGAAGTCCTACTTTGTTACATGTGTATTTGCAAATTCGCCTCTTGGAATGTTATTTTGATCACATTGAATATCATCATATTCCTAGATGTCTTAATACATTAACAGATGCATTGGCTAATTATGTATTGGACAGACATTTGAACCATTTATAAATCAAACACATTTGAAATTCACACAATATAAAGTAAAATGATAGAAGCCATCTGTATATATAACGATCAAAGAGTTTTTTTACAAAAGTTTGTCCGAAGACCAAAATATCAAAAATTCAAGATTATAGATTCTACAATGTGACATCACGGATGACGTTCACGGTAACACACGACTGCTCTAGCAATCCTACAGAGAAGTCGACTCATAGCTGCTGATACCCCTACAGTATGATGTTGATCGCGTTGTGGAACCTCTTCCAGAGTCATATCTGGAATGTCTGCAGTAAGACCTTCTAGATTTTGTTCCACTGGTTGATAATATTCATCATACTGTGGTGCTGCTGCTACCTCTCCTCTCCATTGAATGGGAAAAGAGCCGGGAGGTCTATACAGTCCAACATCTGTGTTATCAACAAACGATTTTGTATTAGTATTTGGATGAATATATAGAACAAAAACATTTGAATATGATAAAAATTCAAAAAAAAAAAACATTTAAAAAGAGAATATGTGTGTACTTCTTACCAAGGTCACCCGACTAAGCGTCCTCTGGTAGTGCTAAATCTGGATCTCCTTGGAAATCCAGCCTGACATACGCATAGTCATCCACCATCAACATCTGGTTTTGAAGCCAGACAAAGAAAATATCATCGTACTTGATGATCGGTCCTGCTACGTGCCGGGCCATGAGCCAACACCATCTC
Organism: Picea glauca; assembly: GCA_000966675.3. NCBI lineage: Eukaryota > Viridiplantae > Streptophyta > Pinopsida > Pinales > Pinaceae > Picea > Picea glauca. Next base: position 328,796 of record JZKD02S1672679.1, on the reverse strand, counting down.
AACATCCTTGGATCCCTAGGACCCAGTAAGTTCCACTCAACCTGTAGTCTAAATACAGGGACCCTCTCAAGGAAGAAGGACACCAGCAAAGATCCATAACCAAATTTCTTTAGGTTACCATGTCTGCATTTAGTCAATTGTTTTTTGATACTGCGAAGCAGATCATCTGCCCAATTGAATATTCGAGGCTCAGTACACTCGATGGTGTACTGGAAATAACTCTGTAACGCCATATGGGGAGCAGAACTCCCAGCCATCCAATATATAGTGAAAAGGATAGTACGAAGGGTCAGGTCTTGTACCCCCTAGATAGCCACTTTTCCTTTTTTCCTTTCCGCCTCGAGTACACAATATTGACTGTAGTACTCACTCATCGTTAGCCCACCGCCTCTACTACCAGTCAGACTGACATAGTATCTGCGTTGAGACAATCCAGTCAAAAAGTAGGTATCATCAATGTCTATGGACAATGTGTGAGCTCCCACATTGAAAACCTGTTGATCTGGGTCCCACATATGGACCAGGTATTCTAGTAGTCTGACTTGGGCCCTCATGCCCGGGATGAGAAAGTATTTCAAGAGCCCACAATCTCTCAAAGCAGCTATGGTAGGAGGATGATTCTTGACCATTGCATTATCCTCTTCATGTTCCCTTTCTCACCACTCAAGCACCATGTTTATGGCCAATTACCTGCACAAGGAACATAAAAGGAGGATTAATAACTTTTCATGCTTTAGATCTGTTTCATTTGGCTAAATTTTTTTTTTAAAATTAGGCTTTGCGGTTCTCGCAGGAGCCCCATTTTCACAGTGCGAGCACCTCGTAGGTGGCTTAAGGCTTAACTGGGAGAATGCATCATTCTCGCAAGCCCCATATGGGCTGCCTGGGAGAATGACAACGCGCATATAGGGCCTAGAAAAACATCTTAAAAATGGAAATTTAACCAATGAAATGACAAAATGAAACCATGAAAATGTCAAGGATGAGGATATTACCTTAATGGCGTAGAAAACTTGATGACTGATCTCTCGTAGCTCCTGCAAATCAACGCCAAATTTGGAGGGGTTTTTGAGCTCAATAGTGGAAACGAAAATGGTGTGGTAAAAAAGAGTTTTAACTCATTTTATTTACTTTTACTATATAATTTTGGGTTTTTATAATTATTTATCAACTAAACCCTAATCCCTAATGTCTTGTTGAGTGTAACTTGTACAGGCGTGATGACTTTGACGATTCAATACAGGGATATGGACATGTTTTTCTTGGTTATCGTGTGTTTTTTTATTGTTTTTTAGGGTTTTTTACATAAAGCCTCCAGCGTCATTTTTGTCCGTTCTTACGCTCGTAAATACATGAGAACGTGATCGAGCATACTTTTATCACTTTTTCAGGCTCACAAGGTTATACGAAAAAGGAACCCCCTTGGAGTCCTCTTTAAGCTCTTTTCAGACTCTCTAAACATGAAAAGATCGTCGAGCGACCTTTCTATTTTCACGCTCGATAAAGTATTTGAAATAAGCGTCTAATGAGCGATAATTTATCTCTTTCTCGGTCTCGTTCAGACTATATTACGAAAAAGGAACTGAGAGAGTTCTCTTTTAAGTGTTTTTCCAAACTCTATAATCTTGAAAAACCTTCGAGTTTTCTATCTCTGGACTCGTTAAACAAACATTG
>JZKD02S1672679.1:278429-324473 GCA_000966675.3 Picea glauca | reverse complement strand
TTAGCCAAATTTATTCACTATCCTATCTGCATAAATTAAAAAAAAAACTTGATCATGGTTAGACAGTATGAATCGAGCCAAATTATTTCATGGGGTTTTATCATTTTCTTTTCTATTTTTTTATACCCTCTTTTGATTTTTTGTATTTTTAATTTTCTTTTCTTTTTCTTTCTTTTTCTTTTTCTTTTTTCTTTTTCTTTTTCTTTGTAAATCATTTGCAGAATAAAACATTATTTACAATATAATACAACTAGAAGAGATTAGAATCATCAGGTGATCCTATGAAACATAGGGTTATAACACAGTGAACAAGAAACAAGGAACCATTCATGTATAAAGCGATTTCTGCGATCTCAACCAAGCATGTCCCAAGGAAAACTTTCCCACTCCCTTCATCGATCAAGTTATCAACACTCACACTAGACACAAAGTATTCTCATTAATGGATAGATTCTCCGGCTACAATCAAATCCACATTCTCCATGTGGACCAATACAAAACTGCATTTACCACCCCATGGAGCACCTTCACCTATTGGATTATGCCATTCAACCTTAAAAGTGTTGGTGCTTCTTTCCAACGGGCCATGACATATGCTTTCCATGATCTCACCCATATCATTCTATCCTAATTAGATGATATCACTACTCGGTCTAAGAAAGGGTATGAGCATCTAGAACATTTACGGCTTGTATTTCAACGCTATCACCAATATAATATCCGATTGAACCCCCTCAAATGTGTGTTATGTGTAACTGCAAGACATCTACTTGGATTTATTGTTTCCAATGAAGGAATCATAGTGGACCCCCTCAAGGTCCAAGACATTAACGAGATCCCCCGTGCAAATATTTTGCAATAGCTACAAATCCTTCAAGGGAAATTCAACTTCCTACGTCATTTTGTCCCCGATTATGCCATATGTGCCCATGTCTTCTTGTATTTATTACAATGTGATATCCCCTTCCATTGGGATCAACATGCCCAAACCTCTTTTGACTCATTAAAATAATCACTTAACAAATCCCCCTTGATCAGTTCCCCATACTTCAATAAAGATTATATCCTATACCTATCAGCCTCAGAGTTTTCAGTTGCAGGAGTTTTAGTCCAACTAGGTGATGATGGGCAAGAGCACGCCATTTACTATATTTGTAAGAAACTCTTTAGGACACCTTTGAAATACGACCATGAAGAAAAATTATCCCTAGAAGTTGTCCTCACAGTCCAAAAACTATGTCATTATATCTTCCTTCGAACTACCAAGGTCATGGTAGATTCTAACCTGATGCACCACTTACTCCATCACCACTAAATTAACACCAAATTCACTCACTAGATTGTTATCCTATAGGAATACGATTTAGAGTTATCCACTCCCAAGAGAAAAAAATACATGGTCCTCGTTGAGCTAATCTCGTATCTCCCCTCTACTTCCCATAACTCCCCCATCAATGAAGACTTCCCAAATGAACACCTATTCCTTGTCACATCCAATGATCCATGGTACAAAAATATCTTGGTGTACCTCTGCACTTAAAAATTCATCCCTCGTCTCTCTTGTGATGATAAACTCTTCATATGACATCACACATCTCGTTACCTCCACCTTGGAGAAGTTCTCTACCGCAGGGGGGAATATATAGTCCTCCACCACTACCTCACCATTTAAGAAGCCGAGAAAGTGTTGAATGATTGTCATAGTGATGCCTATGGGGGTCACCTTTTAGGAATACCCACCACTCAAAATTTCATCCTAGCTAGTTACTTATGGCTCACCTTATTTCATGATTGCATCCATGTATTCAAGCACTATGATAAGTGTCAACTATTTGCACATAAATATAGAGGTCCACCATATCCCCTCCATCATGTTATCACAACAGGCCCCTTCTGGAAGTGGGGCATCGATTTCATGAAGTGAAATCCCCCATCTAGTAACAATCACAAATGTATCGTAGTCACAATTGATTATTTCACCAAGTGAGTTGAATCCATGCCCACATTCAACAACACAGCTGACACAACAACCCACTTATTCTTTAACCATATCATCACCCACTTTGGAGTCCCCCTCCAACTAGTGTCTGACCATGACAAACATTTTGAGAATGAAGTATTCGTTGATTTACCTACCAAACTGGGATTTACCCATGAGTTCTCTTCACCCTATTACCCCCAATCAAATGGGAAAGTCAAATCCATCAATAAATTCCTCAAGACCATGCTCCAACACATGGTCAACAAACACAAAACCAACTGGCATCATATGTTACTCTCTGCATTATGGGCATATCTCACAGCCATCAAAACGACAACCAGGTTCACACCATTCCATCTGTTTCATGGGGTGGTATCCATACTTCCCATAAAGTGTGAAATACCTACTCTGCCGCCACAGTTGAGCTCTTGCCGGATACTACCCCCATCAAATAATGATTACTCAATCTCGAATCTCTCGATGAATATTGTCGATCCTCCTTACAAAATAATGAGGCAACCAATAAATAGTCTAAGGTTGTCTTCGATTGTCAATTTAACTTTCGATCCTTCACCGAAGGATATCTCATATTAGCCTACGACATTGTGCATGATACCCTAGGCCACAGAAAATTTGAATCTTTACAGTGGGGACCATATATCATCTTCCATTGCCTCACTAAAGGCACCTACATCTTGGCTCACCCAGAAGGGGCCATACTCAAAGATCTTGTCAATGAGTTATATCTGAAGAAATTATACCCTTAGTATAGCCACTCTACCTTAGGGAATTTCTTCCATTTTCCTAGAATTTTTGGTCTTTTTCTCAAAATATCCCCACAAAACCATATGTTTGATTCCTTTCTCATATTTTGATAGATGCATTATCCAACCGCCTACCACATCAGGTACCTCATCATGATAGTCGCTAGACTCAAAGTCTTTCTTCGACTTCTTGGTCCATTTACACCCCTAACCATGTATTACTACACTCTAGTGGTGTATTCCTCGGTCCTACCACCAATAAACAAGAAGAATATGTCATTGTCATTGGTCTCCTCTCAAAATCCACTCACCTCCATATTAGTCACTTAAGCATCCTTTTAGATTCCCAACTCATCATTATGTAGTTGAATAATGTGTATCACATCCATGATCCATGCCTCTATTACAAGTCATGCAAGTTAAACTTTTATCATGAAATTTTGAGTCAATCACATTTACTGATATTCCCAAGATCCTCAACCAATTTGTATATCATATGGCTAATCAAGTCCTATATTGACATTTATCCCATTAGCATACAAGATTAACATTAATGCATCAAATAAAATAAATATCCATCCATCAAATCAAACATATATACAAAACCATAAGAAACAACATCATCAAACTATATCTATATATATATATATATGTATATATATACAATCAACTTAGCCCCATGGAGAGGCCCAAATCTCAAAAAATATGCCCCCAGCATCTACAAAATGGGAGTTCATAAAATCTTATACATCATACAAAAGTGAGCCATGTCCATACTAGAGGCGACACCTATGAAGCCCCTAACTCTTAAAATTCACCAGTCGGAGGATCCATTGGTGGATCCATGTCACCGGTGGAATCTCTCCCCCCCACCTAGGGGCATCTCACTTGTAGGGATGTATCCAGTCAATAATGCTCCAACTACTACTGCTCATCATACAATCAACCTCCAACCATGTTCCACACCTATAAAATGATCCAGTATCTTCTCATCCTAGATATGAAGCCATCTCTCCTCAGTTACTCCATCCAGGACTGCCTCCATCCATTATCTCAGATACCCAATCTCCCTAACTAGTGTATTCATATCATCCCTAGCAAGAGCATGCGACAGACCTACCATAGGTTCATCATATCAACAATGGCTTCATCTCGCCCTTCGCTCCACATTCTTCTCCTCCTCCTTCACATTGCATGCAAAAATGGCTTCCCAATCATTGGATCCCACATCTGCAAAGTCACACAACAGGTTTCATGAGTCTTTGTGGTAGAAAAATATATACATCCATGAGTATCAAACATGCAAAACAAAAAAAGAATACCTCGGTGATCCCAATACTCACATGTGATCTAGATTTTATAAGTAGAATGAAAGGAATATAGATTATTAAAATATGCTTAACACATAATAATAGAGATACAGTAAAACAGGTTTTCTATTCAATAAGGAAATAAGCTGAAACTGTAAAATGCAGTGGAAAACAAGCTTGCTGGAATGGTGGTGGCTTATCTCTGAGAAGAGATGTGACAGTTGCACTCATTTGCAATAAGATCATTACAGTGAGGCTCTAAAGGCATTTTTACAAAAACAAGAATGTCAAAAACCCTATAAATCCAAAAACCTAACACTAGGAGATGAAGCGCCAAAAGTCATGTGGGCCCCGTTTGGGTAAGTTAGTACATCAACTTCTCGGGGTCATAACTTTTGCACACGATCTTTGTTTTAGGGGCATGATAACCCATTGGAAATGTCTATCTGAGGAATGCACATTTTATTTATTTTTTTCAAAGGTCATTCTTGACTATGGCAATCCCTAAAAAAGTTTCTTAGGGCCTCAAAATGGCCCTCCAAGTCAGGGACCCGAAAACTAGGAAACAAAATGCCAAACTCAAAAACTGCCAAAATGAACTAGTTGGAATAGGTGGGAAGCCACTGACATACATATGGATCAATACTTCCACCTTAGGAAGAAATGGTCTCTATTTCATTGAGTTCCCCCATCAGATGAGGAAATTTCTGCTGAATTTGGCCCCAGGTGAGCCACTTGCCTTGGTGCAAGAGTTGGCTTGCTTTGACAACTCGATAAAGTTGGATCCTTTGCTGTCGAGTTCCCTTGATGTGTTTGTACACAATATGATCACTGGATTCCTGTTGCATGAAGTCAGGGTTGATCTTTATTTGTGTCAACCGCTCTGTTATCTCTGAGTTGTCCAATAATGGTGGGAAATATGGCCGAAGGAGAGCCACGTTGAAGACTGGGTGCAGGCCAAGGAAAGGGGGAATGTTGAGCACAAAAGAATTTTCACCCATAGCCTTGGTGATAGTGTATGGCCCATACCAGAGTGGGTGAATATTTCGATGGGACCTTGTAAGGAATTCTTTCTGCAAGTGAAACCAAACTTTGTCACCCACCTGAAACTTATGTGGCACCTGGTGTTGATCATGGCGCTGCTTGTACTTGGCATTGGACTTCTGTAAAATATCCCGAACTTGTTGGTGGATGTGTTGGATCTTCTCAGTGAACCAGGTGGCTTTGTCAGCTTCTGGTGGAGTAGGGGATGAGTCATTCAAGGTGGTCTCCAGGGGTAGTGCAACATCCATGGGGCCCAATGGTTGGAATCCCAACCCCACCTGAAAGGGGTCGTGACCAGTTGAGCTATGTAGGACTCAGTTGTAGCTATGTTGGACATAGGGAAGAATATCATCCCATGTGTGGGGGTTCTTGGAAATGTAAATGCATAGGATATGTATGATCATTTGATTGATGACCTAAGTTTGGTCATCTAGATGGGGGTCGAAGGAAGTGGATTTGGTGAGCTTGGTATCCAACAGTGACCAGAGGCTCGACCAGAATGTGCTGAGGAACCGACTATCCCTATCTAAGAAATTTTTTGTGGGATCCCAAAGTGTACCCAGACGCATTCAAAGAATATCTTGGTAGTGGCCTCTACGGTGATGTTCTTCTTACAGGCGGGCAAAATCACCATCTTGGAAAAGCAATCAACAACCACAAAAAAACAGTCACTACCCCTCTTGGTGGATGGGAGGCCTAACATGTAGTCCATTGGGATGGATTTCCATGGATTTTCAGGAGTAGGAAGAGGGGTGTACAAGCCATGTTTCTTAGTGGTCGGTTTGGCAATAGCACAGGGAGTGAAGGAGCTGATATACTTGTTGACATCCTTTCGAAGTTTCAACCAGTAGAAATTTTTCTACAACAATTCCACTATCTTTTTGATGCCAAAGTGTATTGCCACCCAACTATAGTGAGCTTCCCAAATCAGCTTCGCGCGCTCACTTGATGGAACATAGATATGGCCCAGACGACACAAGATCCCATCCTAAATATGGAAATTAGTGACCACTGAGTTTGATCCCAACATTTGGTATGTGGTGGAGAAGTCAGGGTATGTCTCATAGAGGTGGGGCCATCTAGAGGTCTCATGGACGCAAGATTATAGCACCGTGGTGAGTTCTATGAGTGGAGGTCAGATAATGCAATCAACAACTCAGTTGGTACTTCATGTTTTATACTTGATGTTGAGGTGGAATTGTTGTAAGTATGTGGACCACTTCTGATGGTGGTGATTATTCAATTTTCCTTGGGTCTGCATGAACTATAGTGGCTTGTGATCAGTGTGGATGACTGTATCCTTCCCCATAACATAATGTCTCTACTGGTGGCAGGCTTGCACAATGGAGTACATTTCTTTATCATAAGTAAGGTACTTACATACAACATTTGATAGTGTCTCACTATGATATGCCACAGGGTGGTCGTGTTGAGTGAGAATGATACCCACAGCATAGTCTGAAGCATTTTTCTCGATCTCAATTGGATGTTGCAGATCCAGTAATGAAAGTACTAGGGATGAGCACAAACATTTCTTCAATTCATCAAAGGCTTGTTGTTGGGATAGGCCCCACACAAATTTTTCCTTACTGCCACCCCTGGTTACTTGGATGAGGGCCCATGTGATATGAGAGAATACCAACACAAACCTGCGATAGAAATTGGCAAGGCCCAAGAAGATCTGAAGATCAGTGACTGTGGTTGGGGATGGCCAATCACGGATGACCTATATCTTGGCTAGATCCACTTGCACACCATGATGATAAATGATGTATACTAAGTAATGGACCCTGTCCATGTCGAAGGAGCATTTTTCCTAGTTTGCATATAGTTTGTGTTGCCACAGGGTGTGGATAACCTCTTGAATATGTTTCAAGTGTTCCCCCCAAGTATTTTTGTAGATAAGGATGTCATCCATATACACCACTACAAAAGTACTAGTGAAAGGTCATAGGATATCGTCCATCATCCTCATAAAAGTTGTTGGAGAATTTGTCAAACCAAATGGCATGACCAACCATTCAAAAAGACCTTCTTTTGACTTGAAGGTGGTCTTCCAGACATTTGTCTATTCTATTGGGACCTGGTGCTAGCCAGAATTCAAATGAATCTTATTGAAGTATTTGGTCCCCATGAGTTGATCAAGGAGGTTGTCAATTCAGGGAATCGGGTACCAGTTCCAAACTATGATTTTATTCAGGGCTCGGTAATCAATGCAGAGTCGCCAGGTCCCATATTTCTTCTACACTAGTACGATTGGGCTCCCACAAGGTGATGATTTGGGATGGATGTGCCCCTTGTGGAGAATTTCTTGGATCTGACTCTTGATCCCCTCATTTTCTAACAAAGAGTGGTAGTAGACCAGACCATTGGGTAGTGGTGCGCCTGGGGTCAAATTGATGGGATTCTTGACCTGGCAGTGCAGAGGTCTTCCAGTAGGAGAGGAGAATATATCCAAGTATTCTTCCACAATATTATCCACTTGCTTCTATTGTGTGGATAGACCGGTCACAAAGGCCTTGGATGTGGCTACGATCTTCCGCTTACTCTAAGAGAGAATCACGAAGAAGACAAATTTCTCAGACTAAGAGATGACCTTCTTGCATTACTTGGCAGAGATCAAGGAATTACCACTAGGAGGGACTACCTTGTGTATCCTATACAATTTACTATTCAAAGTAATAATAACACTATGAGGCATAGACTCATATACAACATGACATTTCCATGAATAAGGTTGGCCCAAAAGAAAATTACAAACTTCGAGAGGAGCAATATCACACAATACCTCGTCTTTGAAGGGATTTATGTCGTACGACAGTTGACACTGTTGGATGACGTAGATATCACTTCCTTGGTGGAGCCATCCAATGGTGTAGGGTTGAGGGTGTGGCATTGTTAGTAGGGCCGATCGCTTGATGACCTCTATTGAGATGAGGTTCTTCCAGCTACCATTATCAAATATGAAGCGCAGTGGGGTGCCTTTTACCCACATCTGTGAATGGAAAAGACGCTCGCCTTCTTTTATCTCGTCTGGTTCACCAGGATGGAGCTTGGTGGTAGAAATGGTGGCACTAGGTTCCAAATCAATGATTTGTATTCCACTTTATGGTTCTCACTCAGAATAAGAACCCGCATCTAATTTAGGGCTTTCACTTCGGCCACTAGTGACTTCTTTGACCGGTAATAAATAGTTTTATGCCAAGGACTTGTTGACGGGCAAAATTGACCGCTCGTCAAATGGAAGAGTGAATCTAGTCTGGGGTTGTCTGATTAACCCAATTCGTTTGGATTAATTCACTCCGATGGGTTTAGTGGCTCCGTTGGCTGATCTAAATTCTAAAGAAAGAGAAAAATAACTAAAGAAAATACAATACTTAATAAATAACAATCACTAAAATCTATATGTACATTTAGATGTATATATGTACAATTTATTTAAATAATATATGTTTAATAATTCTATATACAATCTGTACAAAACACGAGTTTTAATCTAAACTCCTAAAAATCAAATATAAATCGATTCCTTTAATAACAATAATAAAGAAAGTGAAAGCACTATTTAATTTTTTGGTTTGTTTTCCTGGATGTATACATTCTTGAAATCACATATTAAACTTACTTAATCGAACAAAAAATAATAGGTAATGGAAATCATATTATATATATATAACTTATAAAATAAACTAGCAAATGAAATAAAATGACAAACTAACCTATGAACGCATCCAATGTCTATTCGATAGAGAATATCCAGCCACTTTATCTGTGAAGTAAACCTGCAATGGATCTTAAGGTTGTTCCGAACAAAAGAGAAACAATGCACTGGAGATTGAGTTTTGGTAACAGAATATAAAATAGACATATTTACAGTGATCTTATGATTTGCAAGTAACTATGACAAAATAAATCTTCCTGTAAGAACTTGGATGTAACATTCAACAAAAATTAGAGATAAATCACCTAATTTAAATTGGAGAGATGATCACTGCATATATATTGTACCTGAAACATAAAATATGGACAACATATAAAATGAATAATATCAACTTGCAATAAATCATGACGATGAAAGAAATCACCATCTATTATCAAATCAACATAAACATAACTTTAATCAAAACATCATATAGAAAAGCTAAAGTTGTAACGTGCACTTTGTTCCATTCAAGTCCGTGATAGAATGCCCATACTCTTGCCCTAGGTCGATATGATGCAATGTTTACAAAATGATATGTTTATATAGGTTTTAGGAAACATAATTGTTTCCTGTTCATAAGATCAAATTGGTTTCAAAAATAAAGGGGGATGCAACCACCCTAATTTCACTAGATATCAAAAAACTACCATCAGTCTAATTCTATTTATTCAAAATAGATAATAGATATGGCTGGGAGATCTCAAAAGTGCCTCATATCATATTTGAAATCATGGGCTCCTTAATTATCCTGAAAACAAAAGAAAATAGGAAGATCTGAGATATGTTTTTTGTCATCAATTTAAACAATTTGAATTTTCTTAACTGGCTATAGAATCTTGCGATTCTGTAGCTAGTTATAATAGCAAATGCAATCTCATTTTATTGAATAAATAAAATAGGCTAATCTTAATAATAAATATAGTTTATTCAATCAAATAAAATATCCTAACTTAAGAATGACAATAATCATGCTAACAAAATCATACCTCTAATCATAAAACCAAATCGTATCAAGAAACTTTGGAGTTAACGATAGCTGTAGTTTCCTCTACGTTTTTGAAAATAACATGAACTGTAGTTTTCAAACACTTCTCCTTCCCTTGGATGATGGATTCAATTCTGTTGTTTTCGTTTGTTAACATATCAACTTGGTCTCTTAAAAACTTGACTCGTGACTGTAGAAACAAGACATCGGTATAGTATCTATCAATCCATGATAGGCATACATCACATTGTGACTGTGAAGTGTTTTCATTAGATTGAACAAGATTAAGGGTCAGAGAACCCTCCATATCGATAGCACATTTATTGCAAAGCTAGATACCAGGGAAATTTGGGTTATCTTTCAAACAAGGAGGCAAATTATCGACATAGTTATAGGGTCAGTGAAGGTATAGCCCGAATGACACAGGGTCTTCTTCAGCAAGGAATTTGTCAATTTCTGAGTCTGAGCTTTCGCTTACCAATCATACTGATCGGGTCTACATGGGAGTTTGTTTTATTTCGAAGACTTCGATAAATTAATCGACCAATGCTTTTGTTTTTGAAATTGACTTCAACACTACCTTTTAACTTCTTTCCTATAGGTTTCTTAACAGTTTTAATACAATCCTTTGGATATGTAACCAGTTGATTGTCCTGTTGAATGACCTTAGGGTAGCTCGAGGGTTCACTATTAGGGGGAAAATCACAAGCCTAGACAGGTGGAAGAGAGGCCCTTGGGTTCACAAGGGTTTCCTCAATGACTAGCTTATCTACTTCTCCCAATTCAGGGTTATCAGAACCATTTCGTGTAATGAATGAATCCCAACATTCACTTTGTGACTCTAACTGATGCATGAGGATGATTTTAATCAGGCCATGATGAAAAAGACTTGAATATAACCTCTGTTTCTTAAATCTTTTCCCCATTTTATATAGACTTCTAAGTAGGTAATAAGGCATATTCAACGGAAAACCAATAAAACTCATAAGCAGGCATAAATGATATAGGAAAACAATTCTGAATTGTCCCTCACATGTGATGAATTGCTTCACTACAGCGAGTAAATCATGCCACCTAGTTTTCAAGAATGAAATTGGCATACCTCTATCACAGCTGGTTATTTTTCGTGAGGTAAACAGTAAAGTCCAAGGGACTTCCTCCACTTTCGCATTTTTGAACCATTTCTGACCAATCGCTGGCAATCCCGTGGCTTGACTGAGGAACTCTTCATTTACTTCCAATTTCACATCAATGACTTTTTCCCTACAACCATCAAAGGTTAAGGCGAACTCTTGGGCGACCTGAAGATTAAAACCCTGAAACTTTTTGATGAAAATATGCCAGCCATTCCTTTCCAAATACTCCCTAGCATTATCTTATGAGAGCAGGGTTTGAATACCATTTGGCTCAACCCTTACTACTGGAGCCATACTAGATGGGAGGGTAATCAACGCATATCATACAGGTAGGGTTTGCAAACACGAAACAGAGCCATAGCCCCGAGCCTAACAATACATGTTGTAATGATTCAAAATGATCGGCAAGGTGTTTAATCAAAATGTGTGTGAAGAGTTTTGTGAAACTTGAGCCATGCTAAGGAGTAATGGAAATCCTGTACATCATATGCCAACTTGGTATTGAGTACAAGATAGGACCAAAGTAGTCAAAACAACATATATGCACGTATCATGGTTTGATTGCAAAGTTGGGTAAGTTTACAAAAATCGAATAGTCAAAAGCTTCATGAAAGAAATATGATCGAAAATCAAACCAAAATCAATACAAAAAGTCGAATATCAAATGGTGGGGGTCTTTTGTTCATACAACCATTTGATCTCTTAGGCGTGCTTAGAATCGAAAGGATCACAAACAAGGAGAGAAACATGCTCATAGAAAGAAATCACAACTTTGTAATAAACTATATGAGCAATTTCCCTTTAATGAAATTTTCAAAAACATAATGGTAATCCCAGTTGCAAGTTTTCATGCTTGCAGTCATGAAATTTTTTTTTGAAAAGGCGATAGGTAAAAAGCGATGATTTGCAACTTTGGTTTCGAAACTGCTGATGAAGAGTAATAAAATTTCATGACCCTGTGTAGGCATCTTATGTAGGTCAATTTATTTATATAATAAAAATAACAGTAACATTATTGCTGCCAACAATGGCGACATGCTGGGAGAAGCAGTTATCTCTGTTACATGAAAGAGTTCAGGTTTAGAAAAAACTAAAAAACTTCAAATCGAATAACAACTGAAAAATCCATTTGAACATCTCAAATAATCATAACACAATCCAGTTTCAGATGACTTTTATTTTTAAAGAAACAAAAACTAGTGACAAACTTGGCAAAAGAAAGCCAGGATGTTAAGTTAAAATCTCCAATATTGTTTACAGAGCCACTGCTACCAGCAGGCATCCATAGCCTCGATAGGGATGTCAATTAACCCACTCTGATGTCTGTATCCTGTCAAGAAATTTCAGATCAAAACGAAGGATGTTTAAGGCCAAAACGAAATCCATATCTGAGAATTTTCTTTTACCTGACATTGCTTCGCTGCCAGCGGGCATGTTTAGTACCCTGGCGAAGTTATATTGGCATCATGCATGCATTTACCCACTGCTAGTAGACCTGTTCAGTATCTCGATGGGTTTACAAACACTTCCCACATCTCTCTGAGAGTTTATTCGTATTATACTTTTTTCTTTTTTTTTAAATATTCAATAGAGCGGGGTGACGCTGAAAATTTCAATCTTTATGTTACAAACTTTAAAACTTTTTGTGTTGTCCTTCATCAAGATCCAAAAATAGTTCAAAAATTGAGTTTCGAGAAAAGGGAGACATCGTTGAGTTTCTCTCTTAAAGAATAGGGACAGCGTAAAAATATTTTTATAGATGGTTTTGAATACTTTCAATTGCAGATTGAAACCGAGAAAACGCTTTTCAAACACAAAGTCATCTTTTAACAAGGCTACAATTTTAGATAAATACAGAATTTGATGTTCTAGCAACTTTCAGTAGTTATTTTCGAGGGGAAGTATTATGTTTTCTTTGTTTGAGCTAGCCCATGATGCAGGCATGTGTGTTTCAAGCAGAAAGACCAATAAGAAGAAATGAAAACAGAAAAAACCAGAAAAGAAAAACAAACAGCCAGGAAAACAAAACAGAAAATATTTACAAAGGGTGTATGGGAGACCCATCAGGTAAAGTATTTTTTTAAAGCTTGGCCATTCACCGGGAAGGCAACTGGCTGTCCCTCTAAATTCTGTAGGCAAAAGGAACTGGGGCCTAGTTTCTCAGCAATTAAGAATGGTCCCAACCACAATATTTGAAACTTGGTATGCTCTCCTTTTGCCTCATGAGGTTTGTCCCACTTAAGGACAAGGTCGCCTACCTCGAAATTTCTTTCAGAGGAAGAATTGGAATCAAACCAGTTTTTAACAATGAGTTGATGTCGATCCAATTTTTGTTTCTCTTGAGCCCTTACTTCCTCTAACTTTAGCAAAGCGTTAATCTGACTCTCTAAGGGAGGAAAGTCTTCTTCTTGCACCTTCTACGATAACTGCAGAGATGGAAGAAGGACATGCGGTGGAAGAATCACTTCCCTGTCATAAATGAGAAAAAAGGGGGAATTACCAACAACAGTTTTAGGAGTTACCCTGTCAGCCCAAATTGTGTTAAATAGTGCGTTATACAAATTTTTATGGTTTTCGGAGACCGTTCTCTTGATGATTTTAATCAGGTTTTTATTAGTTGATTCCGTCAAACCATTGCCTTGGGGGTAATAGCTGGCAGATTACTTTAATTTTATTCCTTTTTCTAGAGAAAACTCATTCATTTCAAGAGACGAAAAATAGGAAGCATTGTCAAATACTAGTCATTCAGGAATACTGAAATGAGTGATAATATTTGAATTCAGGAAGGATATTACTTGACTAGTGTTTACAACTTTTAACAGGGCAGCCTCAGACCATATGGTGAAATAATCAGTCATCGTTATGATGTATTTATGTTTTTGTGAGGATGTTGGATTGATTGGACCTATAATATCCATGCCCCACTGCTGAAAAGGGGAGTCTACCGAAATTGGTTGAAATGGGAATGCTAGTTTCTGTATCCGTCCAGATGCCTTTTGAAAAATCACACACTTGCGGCATAAGGCATGAGCGTCTTTGAAAAGGGTAGGCCAGTAATAACCTCCTCTTAATACTTTGTGGGCAGTGGTGTCTCCACCAAAATTCCCACCAGCTTCCCTGCATGTAACTCCAATAAGACTTTTTCTGCTTCATCTTTTTCAAGACAGCGCGTAAGTATTCCATCGAAATTTTGGTGAAACAAAATATCGTTAATCAGCTGAAAAGAAGCAAATTTTAATCTTAGTGCTCTCCTTTTCTTGGGATAAAGGTGACGGGGAGCTAATCAGTGTATAAGGCAAAGTTTAATGTTGTCGTACCAGGGACTAGTAAGGTTTTGTGCACAGCAGATTTGATTTTGATCGTGATGATCTGGAATTAACATATCAGTTTCGTTTTGTTGTCCTATAGCTGAATCAAAAATCAACTTGCATAAACCTTGGCCTCTAACAATTTGTGTTGGGTTGATTTCTATGTCATATTCTTGCAAGGATGTAACCTAGTTTGTCCTTTTTTCGCCTAGTTCTTTCTGTACTAAGAAATTTCTGACAGCAAGGTAAGGGACAATGATTTTCGTTCTAGATTTCAACAGATAAGATCGAAAGTGTTTAACCTCTTTAAAAACAGCATAATCTTGCTGATATACTACTGGGTAATTAAGTTATGCTCCCTTGAAGGCTAAGCTCATAAAGGCAATTGGGACTTCATTGTCTTCAACATTCTTTTGAGTTAGGACAACAACGTAAGACCGGTCAGAGGCAAACATGTAGAGGGTGAAGTCTTGCGAAAAATCAGGACTCATTAGAGAAGGAGCATCTATTATGGCCTTTTTTATTGAATCAAAATCCTGACTTTCTAAAGGTCCACAATGGTACTGTACATCATTTTTTGTTAATTTTTGTAATGGTCTCACAATTTCTGAAAAGCTGGGGACGAATCTCCTAATAGAGTTTATCTGTCTTAAGAAAGATTGCAAGGACTTTTTTGACGAGGGAGGGGGTAGTTTCAAAATGAATTAGGTCCTTTCATGGTTAATAATCATCCCTTCATTTGATACAATAAATCCGAGGAGCTTTCCTTGTTCTACTGCGAAGACAAATTTTTTAGGATTTAAAGAAATGTCGTACTTACGACATCGCTGTAGAACAGATTTCAAATGAGCTAGATGATATCCTTTATTTTTTGAGAAGACAGTGACATCATCTAGGTAAACTACTACAGATTGATTAATTAAGCCACGAAAGGTGATATCCATCACTCTCTGAAAAGTGGCACCGGCGTTTATGAGCCCAAAGGGCATCTTTCTATAAGCATAGGTGCCCCATGGGGTACGAAAAGTAGTTTTGAGCTGGTATGGGGGAGACATAAGGACTTGGTTATACCCTGAAAAACAATCCAACAAGGATAATCCTTCAGAACCAAATACCTCTTGAAGGATCTACTCCATGGGAGGGACAGGGTAATTGTCTTTATGAGACACTCGGTTGAGATTTCGGAAATCGACACATAGTCGGATTTCACCACTCTTCTTCCTCACAGGGACAAGATTAAAGACCCATTGTGTGTGCCTTACTGGGAAGATTATTTTAGCGTTCAGGAGTTTGTTTAATTCCTTATTGACTGTTGGTTCGAGTTTTGGGTGCATCTTTCTTAACTTCTGTTGAAAAGGTTGGGTCTGTGGTTTCATGGGAATAATGTGTTGTATGATGTTAGGATCAAATGTTTTTAGGTCATCGTATGTCCAGGGAAAGACATCTTTGAATTCCTTAAACAACTTAATAAATGCTACCTTTTCTTGCTCAGAACACCCCAACCCCAAATTGATGCACTGTGGGTTGTCTTTAGTTCCCAAATTTACTTTTTCATGTGTCAAGGAAGAACTATTCGTTTTACAATTCACTGATTTTCTGAACTTATCGTGAAGATCATAAAAATTTTCTAATCTAACCACATATTTCGGGATAGATTTTACCATGTTCGATACAGATTCCAGGGATCTCAGATCTGGTATTACCGTAAAGTCACGAAGATTTTCGTCATGGGTACCTTCGTCGATCACTGCGGTCTGGAAAGTTTCTTCCATATGTAGAAAACTGATGATCTGTTGATCGTCATCGAAGACTCTCCAATTTGTGATGTTGTCCAGGACGGACGGTCTGAACAACAATTCGACAGAAAATGCATTCGGAGATAGGCCGTCTGCAGGAAAAAGTTTTGAGGTGACGTTAGCTAACAAATCAGCCTTAGAATTATTTAATCTAGGAATAAAATTTATGTTAAACGCAGAAAACTTGTTCATCAAATTCCATACCTCAGTCTGATAGATTTTAAGGTGCAGAGATAGACAGTGGATAGAATTCTTTTACCTGTCTAACCACGATTTATAAATCACCAAAGATAGTCAAATTTTCAATGTTCAAATCTAGTGCTTTCTTGAGGCCTTGCAGGAGTGCCTCGTATTCGGCCATATTTTTTGTGCATTCAAATACTAACTGGCAAGAAATCAAATTCTTGTTACCTGCTGGATTGATGAGCACGCACCCTGCACCAGCTCCTTCCTTAGATTTTGACCCATCGAAGTAAAGAGACCATATTTGATTTTCGTTAGGTGCATGTGACCACTGAGAGAAGGTTTTTGACTGTGTGCATGTCATAATTTTAGATTGTTGTTCCGGGTCAGTGATGGTAGAAGTTTCGGCCATGAAATTGCCAAAAAAAGTGTCCATCACCTGTATTTCAGGCGAATTGGCAGAAGCAATGAATGGTTCATTGGGATCATTTAAATCATTTACCATGAACTTAAGATAACATTCATGATTTACCTTGATTCTGTTAGGCTTTCCATTCTTGGGCAGCCACAAGTGAGACCAATCCGTTGCAAAATAGTCATGTAATTGTTCTGGCCAATCTCTACTTAAAAACAAACCATATACTTCTGGGATATCTACAACAATGATATCAATCACTTGATGGACTTTAGGATTAGATGATAATCTGATAAGCACGTTTTTTAATTCGCCTATCACTTTAACACTGGTTTGATCAAGCTGGATAATTTTCAAGCTGGACGGTTGAACTTCGGCATTAATTTTTTGACAGACAGACCAAGGCATTACATTTGATGATGCACCTGAATCTACCATACAGTTTTGTACATTCCTATTGAAAATTTCAAAAGTCAACAAAAAGGGAGGGACATTTCTCCGAGTATTAACAACAGAAGTTTGTTGTTTTTTAATTGCATCCCCTAAAACTAGTTTATCTACATTTGTTACACTTTTTACAGCAAGGTCTCTTTTACCAGAAGGCTCTGACGTTGTTTTGGAGGAGACCTTTTGAGGTGTTTTGGGGTTGTTTTTCAGCAACTTTGTTTTTGTTCGGATTGTTTTTTTTGTTTTTTTCTGCAATATTCTGTAGCATATTTTGCAAAATATAAGTCAATTTTAATAATTCGTAAACATAAATATTAACCCTAAGTTTTTTTTATATCCTTAATCAAATAATAATCTAAACATGGGTTTGTTGAATTATGTTTAGTCTCAATTGATTTAGACTATTTTGGAGGCACATTAGTTGCAATTTCAAAAGAAGACTTATTTTTTATCTTGCTCCTGGTATTGTAAGGATGCACTGTTTCGAAATTAGCTTGAAAAATGCTATCGGAAAAATGTTTGAAAATGTTTGGGGAGGATTCATTTTCTTCTACTATCTCTTGTTCATCTACTTCTTTAGGAATATAAGGAGGAATCAAGTTATCATGTGTTCTAGGATCGTTTGAATAGAAAATTGTAAGCTTTCTATATTTAGGCCTTCAGAATTTGAGTTAGATCGGTTTGTGGGAAAAGGCTTCCTAAAAGGGGGTTTGTAAGGCCCTTTGCTCAAAGAATATTCTTCAGCCGACCTTTTCAAATATATAACTTGATTAGATAACTTATGAACGACTTTCTGTAAGTTTTCCAGATACGAACTATCTAGTTGAGTTTCGTTTTGGGGGGGGTTGGGAAGGATTTCGATTTTCTTCATGGAGGATGAACTAGTCTCTACCTCGTTAAAGGTATTGTCTTTTAGGCTGAGAATATCTTTCTCGATTTGACTCGCCTCTTCGAAGGCTTCTAACAATGTGGCTTTTTGGACCTTTTTACCCAAATGGCTATGTTTTGATGTAAGGCTTTCGTGTAGCATGCGACAATAAGATTTTCAGCAGGCATCGAATTTGTGGAGATTCGGTTCTTTAATATCAGGAACCTTTGATTAAAGTCTTTTGTCTTTTCTTTGGGGTTCATCTTTAAACTAGAAAGCTCCATGACTAGAACTTCAGGAGACTTGTCATCTCTGAATTTCTCAAGGAAACAGGACTCAAATTTATCCCATGACATGATGGTGTGGGGTTGTTGGGAAAAGTACCAGGTAGAGGCATTGCCTTCAAAGGTGTAGGGAAACAATATACACACTACATATTCATGCTCAACACTATGGAGCCTAATGGCTAGCATAAACTTTTTGATGTGATCTTCAACGATCTGCTTGGAATCTGGGTCAAATTTAGGGATCCATTTCTCTGGATGTTTAGGCAAAGGATGTTGGGGACCAGGTATGGCCACTACATCTTGGTTGAGCCAAGGTCTGGCGGGATTGTTTGGATTTTCCATAGGTGTGGGAGGCATCGAAGGCTGACATGAAGAAATGCCTTCATCTGATGATTCTTCTCCAGAAGAATAAGGAGATGAAGGTACTTACAAACAACATATGATAGTGTCTCACTATGATACACCATAGGGTGGTCGTGTTGAGTGAGAATGACACCCACATCATAGTATAAAGAATCTGTGTCGATCTCAAATGGATGTTGCAGATCCGGTAATGAAAGTACTAGGGATGAGCACAAACATTTCTTCAATTCATCAAAGGCTTGTTGTTGGGACAGGCCCCACACAAATTTTGCCTTACTACCACCCATGGTTACTTGGATGAGGGCCCATGTGATATGAGAGAATACCAACACAAACCTGCGATAGAAATTGGCGAGGCCCAAGAAGCTCTGAAGATCAGTGACTATGGTTTTGGATGGCCAATCATAGATGACCTAGATCTTGGCTAGATCCACATGCACACCATGATGTGATCTTCAGTGATCTACTTGGAATCTGGGTCAAATTTAGGGATCCATTTCTCTAGATGTTTAGGCAAAGGATGTTGGGGACCAGGTATGGCCACTACATCTTCAGAGGCAGAGGCATTTCCAGGGATCCATTTCTCTGGATGTTTAGGAAAAGGATGTTGGGGACTAGATATGGCCACTGCATCTTGGTCGAGCCAAGGTCTGGTGAGATTTTTTTTATTTTCCATAGGTGTGGGAGGTGTCGAAGGCCGAGAAGAAGAACTGCCTTCGTCTGATGATTCTTATCCAGAAGAAGAAGGAGATGAAGGTACTTATAGAAAACATCTGATATTGTCTCACTATGATACCCCACAGGGTGGTCGTGTTGGGTGAGAATGATACCCACAGCATAGTCTGAAGCATCTGTCTAGATCTCAAATGGATGTTGCAGATCCTGTAATGAAAGTACTAGGGATGAGCACAAACATTTCTTCAATTCATCAAAGGCTTGTTGTTGGGACAGGCCCCACACAAATTTTGCCTTACTGCCACCCCTGGTTACTTAGATGAGGGCCCATGTAATATGAGATAATACCAACACAAACCTACGATAGAAATTGGCGAGGCCTAAGAAGCTCTGAAGATCAGTGACTATGTTTGGGGATGGCCAATCACGAATGACCTAAATATTGGCTAGATCCACATGCACACCATGATGATCAACGATGTATCCTAAGTAATGGACCCTATCCATGTCGAAGGAGAATTTTTTCAAAGTTTTCATATAGTTTGTGTTGCCACAGGTTGTGCAAAACTTATTGAATATGTTTCAAGTGTTCCCCCCAAGTATTTTTGTAGATAAGGATGTCATCCATATACACCACTACAGAAGTAATAGTGAAAGGTCACAGGATATCATCCATCATCCTCATAAAAGTTCTTGGAGAATTTTTCAAACCAAATGGCATGACCAACCATTCAAAAAGACCTTCTTTTGACTTGAAGGTGGTCTTCCATACATTTGTCTATTCTATTGGGACTTAGCGGTAGCCAGAATTCAAATGAATCGTATTGAAGTATTTGGCCCCCATGAGCTAATCAAGGAGGTCGTCGATTTGGGGAATCAAGTACCGGTTCCAGACTATGATTTTATTCAGGGATCGGTAATCAATGCAGAGTCGCTAGGTCCCATATTTCTTCTGCACCAGTATGATTGGGCTCCCATAAGGCGATGATTTGGGATGGATGTGCCCCTTGTGGAACATTTCATGGATCTTCCTCTTGATCTCCTCATTTTCTAACATAGAGCAATAGTAGACAAGACCATTGGGTAGTGGTGCACCTGGGGTCAGATTAATGGGATGCTTGACCTAGTAGTGTAGAGGTACCCCAGTAGGAGAGGAGAAGATATCCGAGTATTCTTCCATGATATTATCCACTTTCTTCTGTTGTGTGGAGAGATCGTTCATGGAGACCTTGAATGTGACTACGATCTTCCACTTAATCTAAGAGAGAATCACAAAGAAGTCAAATTTCTCAAACTAAGAGATGAACTTCCTGCATTATTTGGCAGAGATCAAGGAAATACCACTAGGAGGGACTACCTTCGGTATCCTGCACAATTTCCTATTCAAAGTAATAATAACACTATGAGGCATAGACTCATATACAACATGACATTTCCATGAATAAGGTTGGCCCAAAAGAAAATTACAAACTTCGAGAGGAGCAACATCACACAATACCTCATCTTTGAAGGGATTTATGTCGTACGACAGTCGACACTATTGGATGATGTAGAGATCACTTCCTTGGTAGAGCCATCCAATGGTGTAGGGTTGTGGGTGCGACATTATTAGTAGGGCCGGTCGCTTGATGACCTCTGTTGAGATGAGGTTCTTCTAGATATCGTTATCAAATATGAAGTGCAGTGGGGTGCCTTTTACCCACATCTGTGAATGGAAAAGACACTCGCTTTCTTCTGGCTCATCTAGTTCACAAGGATGGATCTTAGTGGTAGAAATGGTAGCACTGGGTTCCACATCAATGATTCATATTCCACTTTATGGTTCTGACTCAGAGTAAGAACTCGCATCTAATTTAGGGCTTTCACATTGGCCACTGGTGACTTCTTTGAGCGGTAATGAACAGTTTTATGCCAAGGGCTTGTTGACGGGCAAAATTGACCGCTCGTCAACTGGAAGAGTGAATCCGGTTCGGGGTTGTCTAATTAACCCAAGTCGTTTGGATTAATTCACTCCGACGGGTTTAGCAGCTCCGTTGGCCGATCTAAATTCTAAATAAAGCGAAAAGTAACTAAATAAAATACAATACTTAACAAATAACAATCACTAAAATCTATATGTACATTTAGATATATATATGTACAATTTATTTAAATAATATATGTTTAATAATTCTATATACAATCTGTACAAAACATGAGTTTTAATCTAAACTCGTAAAAATCAAATGTAAATCAGTTCCTTTAATAACAATAATAAATAAAGTGAAAGAACTATTTAATTTTTTGGTTTGTTTTCCTAGATGTATACATTCTTGAAATCACATATTAAACTTACTTAATCGAACAGAAAATAATAGGTAATGGAAATCATATTATATATATATATATATATATAGATATATAGATATATATATAACTTCTAAAACAAACTAGCAAACGAAATAAAATGACAAACTAACCTATTAACGCATCCAATGTCTGTTCAATAGAGAATATCCAGCCCCTTTATCCATGAAGTAAACCTCCAACGGATCTTAAGGTTGTTCCGAACAAAAGTGAAACAATGCGCCGGAGATTGAGTTTTGGTAACAGAATATAAAATAGACACATTTACAGTGATCTTATGATTTTCAAGTAACTACGACAATATAAATCTTCCTGTAAGAACTTGCATGTAACATTCAACAAAAATTAGAGATAAATCTCCTAATTTAAATTGGAGAGATGATCACTGTGCATATATTGTAGCTGAAACATAAAATATGGATAGCATATAAAATGAATCATATCAACTTGCAATAAATCATGACGACGAAAGCAATCACCATCTATTATCAAATCGACATAAACCTAACTTGAATTAAAACATCATACAGAAAAGCTAAAGCTGTAACATGCATTTTGTTCCATTCAAGTCTATGATAAAATGCCCATACTCTTGCCCCAGGCTGAGATGATGCAATGTTTACAAAATGATATGTTTATATAGGTTTCAGGAAACATATATGTTTCCTGTTCATAAGATCAAATTGGTTTCAAAAATAAAGGGGGATGCAACCACCCTGATTTCACTAGATATCAAAAAAATACCAACGGTCTAATTCTACTTATTCAAAATAGATAATAGATATGGCTGGGAGATCTCAAAAGTGCCTCATATCATCTTTGAAATCATGGGCTCCTTAATTATCCTGAAAACAAAAGAAAATAGGAAGATCTTAGATATGTTTTCTGTCATCAAACTAAACAATTCGAATTTTCTTAAGTGGCTACAGAATCTTGCGATTTTGTAGCTAGTTATAATAGAAAATGCAATCTCATTTTATTGAATCAATAAAACAGGCTAATATTAATAATAAAAATAGTTTATTCAATCAAATGAAATATCCTAACTTAAGAATGACAATAATCATGCTAACAAAATCATACCTTTAATCATAAAACCAAATCGTATCAAGAAACTTTGGAGTTAACGATAGCTGTAGCTACCTCTACATTTTTGAAAATCACATGAACTATAGTTTTCAAACGCTTCTCCTTCCCTTGGATGATGGATTCAATTCTGTTGTTTTCGTTTGTTAACATATCAACTTGGTCTCTTAAAAACTTGACTCGTGACTGTAGAAAGGAGACATAGGTATAGTATCTGTCAATCCATGATAGGCATACATCACATTGTGACTGTGAGGCATTTTCATTAGAACGAACAAGATTATGGATCGGAGAACCCTCCATATGGATAGCAGATTTATTGCTAGCTGGATACCAGGGAACTCTAGGTTATCTTTCAAATAAGGAGGCAAATTATCCACATAGTTATAGGGTCGGTCAGGGTATAGCCCGAATGACACAGGGTCTTCTTCAGCAAGGAGTTTGTCAATTTCTAAGTCTAAGATTTCTCTTTCTTCAGTCATGTTGATCGGGTCTCCACGAGATTTTTTTTTATTTCAAAGACTTTGATAAATTAACCAACCAACTCTTTTGTTTTTGAAATTGACATCAACACTACCTTTTAACTTCTTTCCTGTAGGTTTCTTCACAGTTTTAATACAATCCTTTGGATGTGTAACTGGTTGAATGTCCTGTTAAATGACCTTAGGGTAGCTCGAGGGTTCATTGTTAGGGGAAAAATCACAAGCCTGGAGAGGTAGAAGAGAGGTCGTCGAGTTCACAAGGGTTTCCTCAACGACTGGCTTATCTGCTTCTCCCAATTAAGGGTTAACAAAACCATTTCACATAATGAATGAATCCCAACAGTCACTTTGTGACTCTAACTAATGCATGTGGATGATTTGAATCAGGCCATGATGAAAAAGACTTGAATCTGACCTATTTTTATTAAATATTTTCCCCATTTTATATAGACTTCTAAGTAGGTAATAAGCCATATTCAATGAAAAACCAATAAAACTCATAAGCAGACGTAAATGATATCGGAAAACAAGTCTGAATCATCCCTCACATGTGATGAATTGCTTCACTATAACAAGTAAATCATGCCACCTAGTTTTCAAGAACGAAATTGGCATACCTCTATCACAACTAGTTATTTTTCGTGAGGTAAATAGTAAAGTCCAAGGGTCTTCCTCCACTTTCGCATTTTTGAACCTTTTCTGACCAACCGCTAGCAATCCCGTGGCTTGACTCAGGAACTCTTCAGTTACTTCCAATTTCACGTCACTGACTTTTTCCCTACAACCATCAAAGGTTAAGGCAAACTCTTGGGCAACCTGAAGATTAAAACCCTGAAAATTTATGATGAAAATATGCCAGCCATTCCTTTCCAAGTCCTCCCTAGCATTATCATATGAGAACAGGGTTTGGATACCATTTGCTTCAATCCTTACTACTGGATCCATACTGGACAGGAGGGCAATCAACGCATAGCATACAAGTAGGGTTTGCAAACACGAAACAGAGCCATAGCCACGAGCCTAACAATACATGCTATAATGATTCAAAACGATGGGTAGGGTGTTTAATCAAAACACGTGTGAAGAGTTTTGTGAAACCCGAGACCATGCTAAGGAGTAATGGAAATCATTTAAATCATATTCCACCTTGGTATTGAGTACAATCTAGGACCAAAGTAGTCAAAACAACATATATGCACGTATCATGGTTTGATTGCAAAGTTGGGTAAGTTTACAAAAATCGAATAGTCAAAAGCTTCATGAAAGAAATATGATCGAAAATCAAACCAAAATCAATACAAAAAGTCGAATATCAAATGGTGGGGGTCTTTCTTTCATACAACCATTTGATCTCTTAGGCATGCTTAGAATCGAAAGGATCACAAACAAGGAGAGGAACATGCTCATAGCAAGAAATCACAACTCTGTAATAAACTATATGAGAAATTTCCCTTCAATGAAATTTTCAAAAACATAATGGTAATCCCAGTTGCAATTTTTCATGCTTGCATTCATGAAAACAAAATTTGAAAAGATGATAGGTAAAAAGCGATGATTTACAACTGTGGTTTCGAAACTACTCATGAAGAGTAATAAAATTTCATGACCCTGTGTAGGCAGCTTATGTAGGTCAATTTATTTATATAATAAAAATAGAAATAACATTATTGCTTCCAACAATGGCGACATGTTGGGAGAAGCAGTTATCTATGTTACATGAAAGAGTTGAGGTTTAGAAAAAACTAAAAAACTTCAAATCAAAGAACAACTGAAAAAGCCATTTGAACGTCTCAAATAATCATAACACAGTCTAGTTTCAGATGACTTTTATTTTTAAAGAAACAAAAATTGGTGACAAACTTGGCAAAAGAAAGCCACGATGTTAAGTTAAAATCTCCAATACTATTGATAGGGTTGTTGTTGCAAGCAGGCATCCATAGCCTAGACAGGGATGTCAATTAACCCACTCTGACTTTTGTATCCTGTCAAGAAATTTCAGATCATAACGAAAGATGTTTAAGGCCAAAACGAAATCCATATCTGAGAATTTTCTTTTACCTGACATTGCTTCACTGCCAATGGGCCTATTCAGTACCCCGGAGAAGTTATCTTGGCGTCATGCATGCATTTACCCACTGCCAGCAGACCTGTTCAGTATCCCGATGGGTTTACAAACACTTCCCACACCTCTGTGAGAGTTTATTCGTATTATACTTTTTTTATTTTTTTAAATATTCAATAGAGTGGGGCGACGCTGAAAATTCCAGTCTTTATGTTACAAACTATAAAAAATTTCGTGCTATCCTTCATCAAGATCCAAAAATAGTTCAAAAACCGACTTTTGAGAACAGGGAGACATCGTTGAGTTGCTCTCTTAAAGAACAGGGACAGCATAAAAATATTTTTATAGATGGTCGTGAATACTTTCAATTGCAGATTGAAACCGAGAAAATGCTTGTCAAACACAAAGTCATCTTTTAACAGGGCTACAATTTCAAAGAAATACAAAATTTGATGTTCTGACAACTTTCAGCAGTTATTTTCAAGGGGAAGTATTATGTTTTCTTTGTCTGAGCTAACCCGTGATGCAGGCATGTGTGTTTCAAGAAGAAAGACCGATAAGAAGAAATGAAAACAGAACAAACTAGAAAAGAAAAACAAACAGCCAAGAAAACAAAACAGAAAATATTTACAAAGGGTGTATGGGAGACTCATCAGGTAAAGTATCTTTTTAGAGATTGGCCATTCACCGAGAAGGCATCTGGTTGTCCCTCTAAATTCTGTAGGCGAAAGGAACTGGGGCCTAGTTTCTTAGTAATTAAGAATGGTCCCAACCACAAGTTTTGAAACTTTGTATGCTCTCCTTTTCCCTCATGAGGTTTGTCCCACTTAAGGACAAGGTTGCCTACCTCGAAATTTATGTCAAAGGCAGAATTGGAATCAAACCAGTTTTTAACAATAATTTGATGTTGATCCAATATTTGTTTCACTTGAGCCCTTACTTCCTCTAACTTTAGCAAAGTGGTAATCCGACTCTCCAAGGGAGGATAGTCTTCTTCTTGCACCTTCTGCAATAACTGCAAAGATGGAAGAAGGACATGTAGTGGAATAATCTCTTCCCTGTCATAAACGAGAAAAAAGGGGGAATTACCAACAACAGTTTTAGGAGTTACCATGTCAGCCTAGATTGCGTTAAATAGTGTGTTATGCCAATTTTTATGGTTTTCGGAGACCGTTCTCTTGAAGATTTTAATCAGGTTTTTATTAGTTGATTCTTCCAAACCATTGCCTTGTGGGTAATAGCTGGCAGAGTACTTTAATTTTATTCATTTTTCTAGAGCGAAATCATTCATTTCAAGAGATGAAAAATAGGAAGCATTGTCAAATACTAGGCATTCAAAAATACCAAAACGAGTGATAATATTTG
This sequence comes from Picea glauca, assembly GCA_000966675.3. Taxonomy (NCBI): domain Eukaryota; kingdom Viridiplantae; phylum Streptophyta; class Pinopsida; order Pinales; family Pinaceae; genus Picea; species Picea glauca. The sequence goes on along the minus strand of JZKD02S1672679.1, from coordinate 297,867 downwards.
AATTCAGGAAGGATATTACCTAACTATTGTTTACAACTTTTAACAGGGCAGCCTCAGACCATCTGGTGAAATAATCAGTGGTTGTTATGATGTATTTATGTTGCTGTGAGGATGTCGGATTGATTGGACCTATAATATCCAGGCCCCACTGCTGAAAAGGGGAGTCTACTAAAATTGGTTGCAATGGGAATGATGGTTTCTATATCCATCTAGATGCCTTTTGACAAATCACACAGTTGCAGCATAAGGCATGAGCATCTTTGAAAAGGGTAGGCCAGTAATAACCTGCTCTTAATACTTTGTGGGTGGTGGTGTCTCCACCAAAATGCCCACCAGCTTCTCCTGCATATAACTCCAATAAGAATTTTTCTGCTTCATCTTTTTCAAGACAACGCATAAGTATTCCATCGAAATTTTGGCGAAACAACATACCGTTAATTAGCTGAAAAGAAGTAGATTTTAATCTTAGTGATTTCCTTTTGGGGGGATCAAGGTGACGGGGAGCTGATCCATGTATAAGACAAAATTTAATGTCGTCGTACCAAGGACTAGTAAGGTTTTGTGCACAGTATATTTCATTTTGATCGTGTTGATCTGGAATTAACATATCAGTTTCATTTTGTTATCCTATAGTTGAATCAGCAACCAGCTTGCATAAACCTTGGCCTCTAAAATTTGTAATGGGGTGATTTCTATGTCATATTCTTGTAAGGATGTAACCCAGTTGTCCCTTTCTTCGCCAGGGATGATTTTAAGGATGGAAATTTATTTTAAAATGTAGAAACCTTGGTGAATCTTACTAATCCTTCATAAGTCAATTATAAATGTTTGGCGATATTTTTGTAAAAAAATTCAAATTTCAAAGTATTTTATAGAGTTTTTATAAAATTTTGGCGATTTTTAAGGTAAAATAATTTTATCCTATAGAATTTGGGCAAATCATTTTCAAAATAGAAAATCTTATTTTTGGAAAAACCATGGAAAATTATCCCATGAGAAAAATTTAGCCTCTAAAATCATCCCTACTCTTCGCCTAGTTCTTTCTGTACTAACAAATTTCTAACAGCAGTGTAAGGGACAATGATTTTTGTTCTAGATTTCAACAGATAAGATCGAAAGTGTTTAACTGCTTTAAAAACAACATAAGCTTGTTGATATACTGTTGGGTAATTAAGTTCTGCTCCCTTGAAGGCTGAGCTCATAAAGGTAATTGGGACTTTGTTGTTTTCAACATTCTTTTGAGTTAGGACAGCAACGTAAGACCGGTTAGAGGCAAATGTGTAGAGGGTGAAGTCTTGCGAAAAATCAGGACTCATTAGAGAAGGAGCATCTATTATGGCCTTTTTTATTGAATCAAAATCCTGACTTTATAAAGGTCCCCAATGGTACTGTACATCCTTTTTTATTAAGTTTTGTAATGGTCTCACCATTTCTGAAAAGCTGGGGACGAATCTCCTAACAAAGTTTATCTATCCTAAGAAAGATTGCACAGACTTTTTTGACGAGGGAGGGGGCAGTTTTGAAATGACTTGGGTCCTTTCAGGGTCGATAATCATCCCTTCATTTGATATAATGAATCCAAGGAGCTTACCTTGTTCTACTGTGAAGACAAATTTTTTAGGATTTAAAGAAATGTCGTACTTATGACATCACTGTAGAACACATTTCAAATGAGCTAGATGATCTTCTTTACTTTTTGAGAAGACAGTGACTTCATCTAGGTAAACTACTATAGATTGATTAATTAATCCACAAAAGGTGTGTCCATCACTCTCTGAAAAGTGGCAACGACGTTTATGAGCACAAAGGGCATTTTCTATAAGCCTAGGTGCCCCATGGGGTACCGAAAGTAGTTTTGAGTTGGTCTGGGGGAGACATAAGGACTTGGTTATACCCTAAAAAACCATCCAACAAGGATAATATTTTAGAACTAGATACCTATAGAAGGATCTTCTCCATGGGAGGGACAAGGTGGTTGTCTTTATCAGACGCTCGATTGAGATTTCGGAAATCGACACATAGTCATATTTCACCACTCTTCTTCCTCACAGGGACAAGATTAGACACCCACTGTGTGTGCCTTACTAGGAAGATTATTTTAGTGTTTAGGAGTTTGTTTAATTCCTTCTTGACTGTTGGTTCGAGTTTTGGGTGCATCTTTCTTAACTTTTGTTGAAAGGGTCTATTGTTTCATGGGAATAATGTGTTGTATGATGTTAGGATCAAAGGTTTTTAGGTCGTCGTATGTCCAGGCAAAGACATCTTTGAATTCCTTAAACAACTTAACAAATGCTACCTTTTCTTGCTCAGAACACCCCAACCCCAAATTGATGCACTGTGGGTTGTCTTTAGTTCCCAAATTTACTTTTTCATGTGTCAAGGAAGAACTATTCGTTTTACAATTCACTGATTTTCTGAACTTATCGTGAAGATCATAATTTTTTTCTAATCTAACCACAGAATTTGGGATAGATTTTACCATGTCCGATGCATATTCCGGGGATCTCGAATCTGGTATTACCGTAAAGTCGAGAAGATTTTCATCATGGGTACCTTCGTCGATCACTGGGCCTTGGAAATTTTCTTCTATATGCAGAAAAATGATGATCTGTTGATCGTCATCGAAGACTCTCCAATTTGTGATGTTGTCCGGGACGGACGATCTAAACAACAATTCGACGAAAAATGCATTTGAAGATAAGCCTTATGCAGGAAAAATTTTTGAGGCGACATTAGCTAACAAATCGGCCTCAGAATTATTTAATCTAGGAACATAATTTATGTTAAACGTAGAAAACTTGTTCATCAAATTCCATACCTCAGTTTGATAGCTTTTAAGGTGCGGAGATAGATAGTGGACAGAATTTTTTACCTGTCTAACCACGATTTCTGAATCACCAAAGACAAATAAATTTTGAATGTTCAAATCTAGTCCTTTCCTAAGGTCTTGTAGGAGTTCCTCATATTCGGCCATATTGTTTGTGCATTTGAATTCTAATCGGCAAGAAATCAAAGTCTTGTTACCTACTGGATCGATGAGCATGCACCCTGCACCAGCTCCTTCCTTAGATTTTGACCCATCGAAGTAAAGAGACCATATTTGATTTTCGTCAAGTGCATGTGACTACTGAGAGAAGGTTGTTGACTGTGTGAATGTCATAAGTTCAGATCGTTGTTCTGGGTCAGTGATGGTAGAAGTTTATGCCATGAAATTGCTGAAAAAGTGTCCATCCTCTGTATTTCAGGCGAATTGGCAGAAGAAGTGAATGGTTCATTCGGATCATTTAAATCAGTTACCGTGAACTTAATATAACGTTCATGATTTACCTTGATTTTGTTAGTCTTTCCATTCTCATGCAGCCACAAGTGAGACCAATCCATTTCAAAATAGCCATGTAATTGTTCTGACTAATCTGTACTTAAAAACAAACCATATACTTCTGGGATATCTACAACAATGATATCAATCACTTGATGGAATTTAGGATTAGATGATAATATGATAAGCATGTTTTTTAATTCACCTATCACTTTTGTTAACTCCTCAAATAAATCAATGGATTTTATTTTATTTTTAGATGATAGGTTGAGCTCTAAATTTGATTTCAAAATTTCTATAGATAGGTTAGAGAATTTTTCATTCCAAAATAAGCTCAAAAGCAATGTTGATTTTGGTTCGGTCAAGAAAATGGCAAAATATTAGGTTTCGGTGGTTTAGGCGAGCCTCCAGCGTGCTCATTAACCACCGAAAGTGTTCATTTTCGGCAAATAAGGGGTCAAGGCAGAAGGCTAGCAACCACCGAAAATGTTTGAACGGGCAACAAGAAAGCTCGTTCTTTCGCACGAGCCAGTTGTCAAAAAATCGTTGCAATGATGAGAAATACAACCGTCGAAAGCTCGCATTGTGGGAGATGATGCACATTCGTGGTGTTCATCTGAAAGGTTCGAAGCACCTGTGTCTTATCCATTGCATTGATCATTTCAAATCCATGCAGAGCGGTTATTGACAGGTATGATTGTACGGGGTTCCCTCCATTTCAGTGGTAAGTACGCCAGTCATCATTACCAGGTCTTTCCTTCATCTGTAAACTCAATGAGTTATAGTGAATCCTGAATATCACTGAAGATAATCACAAATCCGCGATCTTATCAGCAAAGCATATTTTCAAAATTCTGATCCCGCGTTCTCTGGCAATTTTCGAAGTGTCTTCGAGTTCAGCAAGCATCCCAAGTCAAAGAAACCTAGGCAGGTTATCAGGTAAGATCGAAAACCGTTCTCTTTCAAAGTTTCAGCAATTCAATTGCCCCCCTAAAAGCTGAAGTTTTAGCATTTCTCAGCTAGATTGTCATCCGAGAGTGGGACAGTGTTTTAGTGATTTCATTAATCATATGCTTTGTCATTCAATTTCACTGGTTTTTTGCATAAGTGGTATCGACTGTATTCCTACTTCCCAGAACCATTACCTCCCGAATATTTTAATCCCCCACAGTTCAGGTACAGTTGGTATCGAGTCATGTCAAAAGTAAGTCCTGCTTTGAGATCCGAAGTGGATGGCATGTGGTATTTTGAAGATCATCCAGAGGTCGCATAGTGTTTTAAACAGGTCAGAGTTTTCACATATTGTGAAAATTGACAACCTTTCACCAACTAGTTGTTGAAGCATTTGCCCTCTCCTACGATGGAAGGGTTGCTAGAATAGGCAGGGGGGAGTTTATTATAGATGAAGCATCTATAGCTGAATACACAGGGTTATCTAGAATAGGGGATTGTTGGTTTAAAACCTCTTCACCCTCAAATGTTGAATTCAGATCATATTTGTTGCCAGTTCATAAATCTTTGACTTGGAAGAAGGATATTTCTATGTCCTACCTTGAATCGAAGTGGCAATTTCTGCTGAAGGTGATTCTGGTATACATTACCTGTGAGGGGCGCTATAACAGAGTGATGTACTACCATTTTAAACTGTTGAACCACTTCACAGGTAGAGAACACTTAAACATACCTTACTTCTTTCATAAGACCCTGACTAAGATGGTAAAATAGGTAAAAGCTCAGCCTACTAAAGTTATAAGTAGAATATCACATCAGGGGCTGATTACCCTCCTTGTAAAAGAAGCTCTTCAGAGGAAACAAATAGAGTGGAGTTTCTTCTTGTTTTGGAATGAGTTTCAGACAGAAAGACCTCCAGAGATAAAAGCAAAGAAGTCTAGAAGAATAAACGATCCTACTCCCAAGAGTATTCATAGGAGGAGGAAAGGAATTTCAATGCCCAGGGATTCTATAAAAACATCATCCAACAAGCAGGGAGGAATCAAGAGGAAATTAAAGTTTGAGGACAGAAACCCTGTCACAAGAAAAAACCATCTCAATTTACCTTATAGTGACTCTGATTCAGAGCAGGGGGTGGCAAAAACACAGGACAACTTGCAGATCAAACAGGATGTAAAACTGAAGATAAATATGCCTCCATTAAAGCCTTCAGAAACACATAGGCAATCAAAAGCAGAAAATTCTTCAAGCAGGCCTAAGAAAGGTAAGACAAAGAAAATCAACATGCTTCTATGAGATTTATGATATGGAAGTCCTGGAGAGGGTAATCAAAAAAGAAATCACAGACCTCACCGAGAGAAATGTTGAACTATTCAAAGAGAATCAAACTCTCAAAGAAAAACATAATGAAATCAAAGATAGAAACAGAGAGTTGATTAGAGAAAATGTGAAATTATACAGGAAACTCAGGATTTTGAGGCTCAAGCTAAAGGAGTTTGAAGTAGCTGAAGAAAAACAAACTAGTTTGGACACTTTGGCTAATTTAGCCACAACTATAATAGATGTAACCGAATCCCCTACACAGTCAGCAAAGGTTCGTAGGTATGCACGAATCAAGACTACAGTAGCTAAGAAAGCTTGAATGTTAAAAGAGGATTCAGGACAAACATTTTTGCAATTTTGAAACTCTTCAAAGATTGACTTTCGGTGGTTTAGGCGAGCCCACAGTGTGCTCATTAACCACTGAAAAGAGGTGCTTTCGGTGGATAAATCACCCAGAAATCTTCCCAGAAAACCACCGAAAGTTTGTGTCTCCAGAATTGAATGAGTTTTTACACGGGTCAGGGATTTTTGATATGTAAAGATTCGGGATCTTTTCCAATGAATGTCTCATGAATTATTAAGTCCGGCACAACAGTTATTTTTGGCATATTATGGAGAAAGAAGATATTTCAAAGGATATGGACATTTTTAATGAAGACAAGAAGCAGGGCACTTGGCCACATCAGCAAATTCGACTTAACCTCTTTTTGAAAGTCATCATGTAGCCTTGGGAGGCTATTCTACAATACACCAACAATCAGCAGAGAGAGAGAGATCTGGGATTGACCTCATTTTGAGGAAACATCCCACTTATTTTGCAACAGATTTTGACTTTCTATTTTTAGTTGATTTGATCCATGTTTTTAGGATCAAAGAACTACTTTGTAATGCTATAAATATTAGAATAGAAGATGAACGAGGGGTTTGATTTTGGTTTTCTATAGGCTGTGACTGTACCAAAAGACTTATTCTTATTATGTGAGATTTCAAGCTTCCTTCAGTTGTATTGTCAGATTTCTCTTTCCTGTCTCTGATATCTTGTGAGTGAATGTTCTTTGTTGAGGCTCATTCAATCTGTATATGACTGTCATCTCATATGTTGATTGATTAAGTTGATAATCATAAGATATTTCTTTAGTTATTAAACCCATTGTACTTGTTTGTATGAGGTATAATCTGGTTAAATAGTTGTTTTCTTCCCCATTTAATCAAACCTTGTCTGACTGCATTATTAGAAGGCCTTGTGAGATTTTATATTTCTAGACAGTCTTGGATACACAGTTCAGTTCTTAGATATTCATCTTGATCCACAAAAACCCATCATTATTAAGAAAATATTTCCCAAAAAAAGTTAGTTACCAGGCATCTCCGACTTACAGCCTAGGAGAGTTTCCTGGAGTGATAACAACTTTAACACTGGTTCGATCAAGCTGAATAATTTTCAAGATGGACGGTTGAACTTTGGCATTAATTTTTTGATAGACATACCAAGGAATTACGTTTGATGATGCACCTAAATCTACCATATAGTTATGTACATTCCTATTGAAAATTTCAAAAGTCAACAAAAAGGGAGGGACATTTCTATGAGTATTAACAGCAAAAGTTTGTTGTTTTTTAATCGCAGCCCTTGAAACTAGTTTATCTACATTTGTTACACTTTTTATAGCAAGGTCTGTTTTATCAGAAGGCTCTGATGTTGTTTTGGCGGAGACCTTTTGAGGTGTTTTGGGGCTATTTTCAGCAACTTTGTTTCTGTTTGGATTGTTGTTTTTGTTGTTTTCCGCAATATTCTGCAACATCTTTTGCAAAAGAAAAGTCAATTTTAATAATTTGTAAACAGAAATATTAGCCCTAAGTTTTTTTAGATCCTCAATCAAATCATAATCTAAACTTGGGTTTGTTGAATTTTTTTTAGTCTCAATTGATTTAGACTATTTTGGAGGCACATTAGTTGCAATTTCAGAAGAATACTTATTTGTTGTCTTGCTCCTGGTATTGTAAGGATGCATTGTTTGAAAATTAGCTTGAAAAATGCTATCGGAAAAATGTCCAAAAATGTTTGGGGAGGATTCGTCTTCTTCTACTATCTCTTGTTCAACTACTTATTAAGGAATCTCAGGAGGAATCAAGTTATCATGTGCTTCTAGGATCGTTTGAATAGAAAAGTGTAAGCTTTCTAGATTTATGCCTTCAAAATTTGAGTTAGGTCGGTTTGTGGGAAAAGGATTCCTAAAAGGGGGTTTGTAAGGCCCTTTGCTCAAAGAATCTTCTTCAGCCGATTTTCTTCTGGGGGGTCTAGGAAGGATTTCGATTTTCTTCTTGGAGGATGAATTAGTCTCTACCTCGTTACAGGTATTTTCTTTTAGGCTAAGAATATCTTTCTCGATTTGACTCACCTCTTCAAAGGCTTCTAACAATGTGTCTTTCTTGGACCTTTTTACCCAAATGGCTATGTTTTGATGTAAGGCTTTCGTGTAGTATGCGACAATAAGATTCTCAGCAGGTATCAAATCCATGGGGATTCGGTTCTTTAATGTTAGGAACCTTTGATTAAAGTCTTTTATCTTTTCTTTGGGGTTCATCTTTAAACTAGAAAGCTCCATGACTAGAACTTCAGGAGACTTGTCGTCTCTGAATTTCTCAAGGAAACAGGACTCGAATTTATCCCATGACATGATGGTGTGGGGTTTTTGGGAAAAGTACCAGGTAGAGGCATTGCCTTCAAAGGTGTAGGGAAACAATCTGCACACTACATTTTTGTGCTCAAAACTACGGAGCCTAATGGCTAGCATAAACTTTTTGATGTGATCTTCAGTGATCTTCTTGGAATCTGGGTCAAATTTAGGGATCCATTTCTCTGGATGTTTAGGAAAAGGATGTTGGGGACCAGGTATGGCCACTACATCTTGGTTGAGCCAAGGTATGGCGGGATTGTTAGGATTTTCCATAGGTGTGGGAGGCGTCGAAGGCTGACATGAAGAAATGCCTTCATCTGATGATTCTTCTCCAGAAGAATAAGGAGATGAAGGTACTTACAGACAACATATGATAGTGTCTCACTATGATATGCCACAGGGTGGTCGTGTTGAGTGAGAATGACACCCACATCATAGTCTAAAGAATTTGTGTCGATCTCAAATGAATGTTGCAGATCCGGTAATGAAAGTACTAGGGATGAGCACAAACATTTATTCAATTCATCAAAGGCTTGTTGTTGGGACAGGCCCCACAAAAATTTTTCCTTACTGCCACCCATGGTTACTTGGATGAGGGCCCATGTGGTATGAGAGAATACCAACACAAACCTGCGATAGAAATTGGCGAGGCCCAAGAAGCTCTGAAGATCAGTGACTGTGGTTGGGGTTGGCCAATCATACATGACCTAGATCTTGGCTAGATCCACATGCACACCATGATGATCAATGATGTATCCTAAGTAATGGACCATGTCCATGTCGAATGAGCATTTTTCCAAGTTTGCATATAGTTTGTGTTGTCGCAGGGTGTGCAGAACCTGCTGAGTATGTTTCAAGTGTTCCCCCCAAGTATTTTTGTAGATAAGGATGTCATCCATATACACCACTACAAAACTACAAGTGAAAGGTCACAAGATATCATCCATCATCCTCATAAAAGTTGTTGGAGAATTTTTCAAACCAAATTGCATGACCAACCATTCAAAAAGACCTTCTTTTGACTTGAAGGTGGTCTTCAATACATTTGTCTGTTCTATTGGGACTTGGTGGTAGCTAGAATTCAAATGAATCTTATTGAAGTATTTGGCCCCCGTGAGCTGATCAAGGAGGTCATCGATTTGGGGAATTTGATTTCGGTTCCAGACTATGATTTTATTTAGGGCTCGGTAATCAATGCAGAGTCCCCAGGTCCCATATTTCTTCTGCACTGGTACAATTGGGTTCCCACAAGGAGATGATTTGGGATGGATGTACCCCTTGTGGATCATTTCTTGGATCTACCTCTTGATCTCCTCATTTTCTAACAAAAAGAAGCAGTAGACCAGACCATTGGGTAGTGGTGCGCCTGGGGTCAGATTGATGGGATGCTTGACCTGGCAGTGCAGAGGTACCCCAATAGGAGAGGAGAAGATATCTGAGTATTCTTCCATGATCTTATCCACTTGCTTCTGTTGTGTGGAGAGACCAGTCATGGAGGCCTTGGATGTGGCTATGATCTTCCACTTACTCTAAGAGAGAATCACGAAGAAGACAAATTTCTCAGACTAAGAGATGACCTTCCTGCATTACATGGCAGAGATCAAGGAAATACCACTAGGAGGGACTACCTTGGGTATCATGTACAATTTCCTATTCAAAGTAATAATAACACTATGAGGCATAGACTCATATACAACATGACATTTCCATGAATAAGGTTGGCCCAAAAAAAAATTACAAACTTCGAGAGGAGAAACATCACACAATACCTTGTCTTTGAAGGGATTTATATCGTACGACAGTCGACACTGTTGGATGACGTAGAGATCACTTCCTTGGTGGAGCCATCCAATGGTGTAGGGCTGCAGGTGTGGCATTTTCAATAGGTTCAATCACTTGATGACCTCTATTGAGATGAGGTTCTTCCAGCTACCACTATCAAATATGAATTGTAGCGGGGTGCCTTTTACCCACATCTACGAATGGAAAAGTTGCTCGCCTTCTTCTGGATCATTTGGTTCACTAGCATGGAGCTTGGTGGTAGAAATGGTGGCACTGGGTTCCACATCAATGAATCCTATTCCACTTTATGGTTCTGACTTAGAGTAAGAACCCGCATCTAATTTAGGGCTTTCACTTCGGCCATTGGTGAATTCTTTGAGCGATAATAAACAATTTTATGCCAAGGGCTTGTTGATGGGCAAAATTGACCGCTCGTCAACTAGAAGAGTGAATCTAGTCTAGGGTTGTCTAATTAACCCAAGCCGTTTGGATTAATTCACTCTGACGGGTTTAGCGGCTCCGTTGGCCGATCTAAATTCTAAAGAAAGAGAAAAATAACTAAATAAAATACAATACTTAATAAATAACAATCACTAAAATCTATATGTACATTTAGATATATATATGTACAATTTATTTAAATAATATATGTTTAATAATTCTATATACAATCTGTACAAAACACGAGTTTTAATCTAAACTCATAAAAATCAAATGTAAATCGGTTCCTTTAATAACAATAATAAAGAAAGTGAAAGAACTATTTAATTTTTTGGTTTGTTTTTCTGGATGTATACATTCTTGAAATCACATATTAAACTTACTTAATCAAACAGAAAATAATAGGTAATGGAAATCATATTTTATATGTATATATATATATATATATATATATATATATATATATATATATATATATAACTTCTAAAATAAACTAGCAAACGAAATAAAATGACAAACTAACCTATTAATGCATCCAATGTATGTTCAATAGAGAATATCCAACCACTTTATCCGCGAAGTAAACCTGCAATGGATCTTAAGGTTGTTCCGAACAAAAGCGAAACAATGCACTGGAGATTGAGTTTTGGTAACAAAATATAAAATAGACACAGTTACAGTGATCTTATGATTTTCAAATAACTACAACAATCCACAGTTACATATCAACTTGGTCTCTTAAAAACTTGACTCGTGACTATAGAAATGGGACATCGATATAGTATCTGTCGATCCATCATAGGCATACATCACATTGTGATCGTGAGGCGTTTTCATTAGAACGAACAAGATTACGGATCGGAGAACCCTCCATATGGATAGCAGATTTATTGCAAAGCTGGATACCCAAGAACTCTAGGTTATCTTTCAAACAAGGAGGCAAATTATCGACATAGTTATAGGGTCAGTCAGGGTATAACTCGAATGACACGGGGTCTTCTTCAGCAAGGAATTTTTCAATTTCTGAGTCTGAGATTTCTCTTACTTCAATCATGTTGATCAAGTATGCATGGGAGTTTTTTTTATTTCGAAGACTTTGATAAATTAACTGATCAGCTCTTTTGTTTTTGAAATTGACATCAACACTACCTTTTAACTTCTTTCCTGTAGGTTTCTTCACAGTTTTAATACAATCCTTTGGATGTGTAACCAGTTGACTATCATGTTGAATGACCTTAAGGTATCTCTAGGGTTCGATGTTAGGAAAAAAATCACAAGCCTGGAGAGGTGGAAGAGAGGTCGTCGGGTTCACAAGGGTTTCCTCAACGACTGGCTTATCTACTTCTCCCAATTCAGGGTTACCAAAACCATTTCGCGTAATGAAGGAATCCCAGCAATCACTTTGTGACTCTAACTGATGCATGAGGATGATTTTAATTAGGCCATGATGAAAAACACTTGAATCTGACCTATGTTTCTTAAATCTTTTCCCCATTTTATATAGACTTCTGAGTAGGTAATAAGGCATATTCAACGGAAAACCAATAAAACTCATAAGCAGGCGTAAATGATATAGGAAAACAAGTTTGAATCGTCCCTCACATGTGATGAATTGCTTCACTACAGCAAGTAAATCATGCCACCTAGTTTTCAAGAACGAAATTGGCATACCTCTATCACAGCTGGTTATTTTTCATGAGGTAAACAGTAAAGTCCAAGGGACTTCCTCCACTTTCGCGTTTTTGAACCATTTCTAACCAACCGTTGGCAATCCCATGGCTTGACTCAGGAACTCTTTAGCTACTTCCAATTTCACATCGCCAACTTTTTCCCTACAACCATCAAAGGTTAAGGCGAACTCTTGGGCAACCTGAAGATTAAAACCCTGAAACTTTTTGATGAAAATATGCCAACCATTCCTTTCCAAATCCTCCCTATCATTATCATATGAGAGCGGGGTTTGGATACCGTTTGTTTCAACCCTTACTACTGGAGCCATACTGGACAGGAGGGAAATCAACGCATAGCATACAGGTAGGGTTTGCAAACACGAAACAAATCCATAGCCCCGAGCCTAATAATACATGTTGTAATGATTCAAAACGATGGGCAGGGTGTTTAATCAAAATGCGTGTGTAGAGTTTTGTGAAACCCAAGACCATGCTAAGGAGTAATGGAAATCATGTACATCATATGCCACCTTGGTATTGAGTACAATATAGGACCAAAGTACTCAAAAAAACATATATGCACGTATCATGGTTTGATTGCAAAGTTGGGTAAGTTTACAAAAATCGAATAGTCAAAAGCTTCATGAAATAAATATGATCGAAAATCAAACCAAAATTAATACAAAAAGTCAAATATCAAATGGTGGGGGTCTTTCGTTCATACAACCATTTGATCTCTTAGGCATGCTTAGAATCGAAAGGATCACAAACAAGGAGAGCAACATGCTCATAGCAAGAAATCACAACTTTGTAATAAACTATATGATCAATTTCCCTTTAATGAAATTTTCAAAAACATAATGGTAATCCCAGTTGCAAGTTTTCATGCTTGCTGTCATGAAAACAAAAATTGAAAAGACGATAGGTAAAAAGCGATGATTTACAACTGTGGTTTCGAAACTTCTCATGAAGAGTAATAAAATTTCATGACCCTGTGTGGGCAGCTTATGTAGGCCAATTTATTTATATAATAAAAATAACAATAACATTATTCCTGCCAACAAGGCTCTTATGGAAGTTGCACCACTTCTCAGTATCCTTCTTTGTATTTTCAGTGGCCTTCTTTTCTTGCATCTTGGACTAGTTGTCTTGATACTATCCATATTTTCTGTGATCTTTGTTCTGTAGTTTGGGGATACCCTTTCCTGGTTTTTGCTGTGAGGGGTTCCCAGACCCAAATTGTTGCATCTTTTTTTTGAGATTCTGCTTGATTTTGATGACATATCAATAGGCCGCGCCCAAGGACGAGATGTCCAAAAATTCCATTTTAGTTTGGATGTATCTATGTAGAGCACCGCGATACTTGAGAACTAGATGTCACTCTAAATCTTTGATACCGAACTTGGTGCACAGGGTATGGAAGATATTTGTAAAATCTGGCACTACTTGGTCTCTTTCTTGCCGTAGTGTGGTCCATTTGGTATACAAGTCATCATAACTTTCAACAAGGTAGTATTTTTCATTAATAACATCCCTGAAGAATTCCCAGGTGGTCGCGACTATACATAATTAGGGTTTCTCTATTTCCTTTTGCTCACAGAAAGTTTCCCACCAATCATTGACATGGGAAACAACTTTGAGGAGTGAAAAAGTAATTTTTTCTCTATTTGAAAAGTTATGGACATAAAAATACCCTTCTAGTAGATTCAACCACTTGTCTACAACATCTTCTTCTATTTGACCTTCAAATATAGGAATATCAAAGTTGATTTTTACCTTGAAGGGGACGACGCCTCTACTCGAGGAATATGCGTCACCTATTGGTAGTCATCGAAGGATTTTCGTGAAACTATCAATCATCTTGTTCCTCTATTGCATGAGGGATTCCTCAAAAAACATTTTGAAAGGATCTCGTGTCCCATCATATTTATTTTCTCCTTCCATGAGACGTCATTTGGGCATGCGAGATATTTTGTCCTCAAGGGAAACAAGCTCGAGACCCAATTCTGTGTACCTTGACCTCGTTGGGGACATGCATTAATACGACAAGGAGAAGAACACTCTGATACCACTGATCCGAATTTTATGAGCAGAATGAAATGAATACAGATTATTAAAATATTCTTAACACAAAATAATAGAGATAGAGTAAAATTGGTTTTCTATTCAATAAGGAAATAAGTTGAAACTGTAAAATGCAGCGGAAAACAAGTTTGTTGGAATGGTGGCAGCTTATCTCTAAGAAGAAATGTCACAGTTATGCTCATTCGAAAAAAGATCATTACAATGAGGCTCTGAAGGCCTTTTTACAAAAAACAAGAATTTCAAAAACCCTAGACATCCAAAAACCTAACCCTAGGAGATGAAGCGCCAAAAGTCATGTTGGCCCGTTTGGGTAAGTTAGTACATCAACTTCTTGGGGTCATAAATTTTTCACACGATCTTTGTTTTAGGTGCATGATAGACCATTGGAAAGATCTATCTGAGGACTTCACATTTTGTTTCTATTTTTCAAATTTCATAGTCGACTATGGAGAGCCCTAAAAACGTTGTTTAGGGCCTCAAAATGGCCCCGCGAGTCAGGAACCCAAAAACTAGGAAAAAAACTGCCAAACTCAAAAACTTCCAAAATGAACCAGTTGGAATAGGTGGGAGGCCATTGACATCCATCTGGATCAGCATGGAAGTAGGTCCATGTTAGGGTGATGATGAAATTCAATCCTCGAATACGGGAACTCATAGATAACCTATGGGGTCTACCTCCAGACCCCCTGAAATAGGGGCATGAAATAATTCCCTCCCTCGCCACCACCATGGTGGGATACAATTTTTCCCTAATTCATCAATTGAGGTCCGCACATCGGAGGTGGATCTAATATCACCTTTGGGTGAAATATAATTACCCTCTCCAATAAAAAGGCACACAACACCGACCCAAAAGTAGATTCCCCGCTGATGGAAGCAGCGCATCTATCAAACTATGCAACCATACAGACATGAATCAAGCGATCCTACACATACATGTGCCCCTCCATCACTCTCTCCATAATCACCAGGTGTGCCCTAGAGATACGTTCGGTCCCCAACTACCCAAATATCATCACAACAATCGAACAAAACACTTGGGTTTCTAGAGAATCAATTGCATCTATATTGATCGATCCCCCACTCATCATTGCATCCCCCAAACAATGTCGTGCAACCATCTCTACCACTATAACCCTAGAGGAATCCACGGCTGGGGTGCCAACTCCATTCCCTGGAAAGGGAGCCCAGTTAAGAAATAGATATCCACATCGGATGTAATCCATAGATCATATCCCCTCACCTCAAAAAATCTCTACTACAACCTCCACATCCTAATAATGAACTCCTAGAGTGCCTCCTGGGACCACATCAAAGAGAATTCAAATAATCTCAAAAGGCCTACACGAGCCAATCACCCCCGAATCTCTCGGTCATCTTCCACTTCCCTCTACAAAGAATCCCAATCTTTCTCTCGCCACTGGATCGACATACTGTACTTGCACCCAATCCAACAAAAATTAAGTCAAGTTTCATCCTCCAAAGAACTCAAAACATCACAAAATTATCAAAATTTATCTTCTGCACAACTACCTCCTCCACAATTATGCACATTATAACACCCCTGTTTCCCCCATCTTGTAATTAATCGTTAATTAAAATTACTATGCTATGGCATGGTAACAATTTAATTGTATTATGGTTTAAATTTCCAATGAATGACTATGGGGGTGAAGCATCGAAGTACTGGCCATGATATCACTAGAGGAAAGATTGAGGAAACATATTCTTACTGGAGTGTTTTGGGATGACAAATGTCCCTTTAGGAGTGGCCCAATAGTGGGACCCATAATACCCTTTGAGTAGAATTTATGATCCGTAGATCTCTGGAGTTACGTGGACATCCTCAGACCATTAGATCTATGTCGAGGTCAGCCCCGTGTTGACCACTTCAGAAGAATAGGGATGTTTTAATGTTAAAATCCACCGAATCTCGAATTTGCTAAGTAATGAATATCATCGATCCTCATATCCTTCGGGATCATTTTCAACCATCGATATATAGGGGACGCATGGCACCATATCATTTAGTTTGGAGACTGGGACCTCTGGGGAATTTTAGGTGTGATCTATCGATAAGCTCTGAAGCCTAATGTAACGAGATTCATTGATTCAAAGACGCTTCAAGACTTTTCCTCACTATGAAATCTAGGTTGTGGTCAGCCTGACGCTGACCCACTTCAGGAGAAAGGATATTTCTATATTAGGAAACTCCCAAACATCAAAGTTATGAAGTAGCGAAGATCGTTGATCCAAGGGGTACATGGTATAAATTGGTCACAAGATCGAAGGGCATAAAGGATGGTCATTTTGGAGTGACGTGAAGCAGTGAAACCACCCAGGGTGACGTGGACCCAAGTTGGATGTGCCACATGTCACTCAGATTTGTTCTTATTACATACCTTATAGACCCATGGAAACATGACATGTGTCATTCCCTGACCCTTACACGTGTAAATCCTTGGTACGAGCCACTTAGCCAAAGTTATTGGTAGAGTGACCGAAACTCTGAGAGTCCAGGACTTTGGGACTCCAGAGGATTTGGGGAGTAGTATTGTAAAGGCACCAAAAGGCCCAAAGGTCGGAGTCACGTGGCAAGTTTACGGGACTTCAAAATTTTGGTATTTTGGGTAGTCTCATGCAAAGATAACGGAGAGGCATAAAATGCCAAAGTGTAGAAGCGTCGAAGTGCTAAAAGAGATGAATCTATCTACCACTAATATTATAGAGGAATATTAAGTCCATCCCAGAGCTCGGTTTTGAGCATGAAGGTAGTGATTGGGTAGTGATGGACGAGAAGGATGTGATAGAAATCTAGGATCTAAGATTCGAGATAGTTAAGGAAAATGAAAAATGATGCCCCACCCCTTAAAAGAGAATATAGGGGTCAGGTGTGTTAAAAATTGGTATCAGAGCATGACAACAACACTTGGCCTACTTGGGCTCATGCACAAGTCATATGAAAAAAAAAAATATGGAGGCCTTTAAGGGGTAGCACCCTATCTTACCACATTCCTAAGAGGATTAGAAAACCTCTACTAAACAGAGGAATGAGATCCTTTACTGTTGATAGATGTTTTTGAAATTGGCACTGTATGTTGCTAATGTTCCCAAATAAAGAAGTTGAATTCACTGTGCAATTGTACGTGTTGTTGTACAGTCATAAGATTTGGTTACCAAGGCTAAGATGAGCCTGTGGAGAATATTACTACCAAACATAAATCATTTGCATAAGTTCCTTGAGTATAAGGATGAATATTTAAAATACATTTGGGCTTTTAACCAATGAGATTGAATGATTCTAAGTCTGTGATAAAGGAAGCCTATCCTTTCTTTGAGAAATGAAAGATGATCCTACAGGAATGGGATTATGATAAAGAACACTAATATTTAAACTAAAATATCAATGTGAATAGATGGAAAGGATATGTAGCAGTAATGATTACTTATTTAATGAAGGGTTAAACCTCGTATAGGTGTATAACCCCTCACGATCATAGGAATGAGTCTGGTGACCATTACCTAAAAATAGAGAGCATGTGCAGCTCTCGGGTTTCAAGTGGACTGAGAAACAAATTTTGTTTCTAGGTACAGGAATTGCTAGACAAGGTTTTTCTAATCAAGCTGGTAAACAGAGCTACAGAATTATAGAGTGATTGAGTGAGAAATCACAACAGCCTCCCTTGCTTGGTGGATGCAAAAATAATCTTCCAAAGTTCTTGTGGGAGGAGGAGAATGGCCTCCATCCCTGACTATGTTGAACAAAAGGAATAATTCTAGATGTAATGGTCAAGACCGATCTTGACCTAAAGATATTATGGATTTCTGAACTAGGATACTTAGTAAGTAATCCAAATGGTATTAGACACTATTGTTAAAATTAAGATTAAATGGTTGACTAAATGTTGATCCTAAATGTGGTAAAGGAAGTGTTGGGGCACTTCTAGAATCCCAATGGGTCAAATTTACATCCAGTGGTGGATGGTGGCCATATAGATATAATTAGAAGCTAGTTTAGTTGATTTTGTTACCTTGGGCATGGTTATAATTGCCCAGATTGTATTTATAAGTTGGGTAATGTTCAAGGGAGGTTGAGGCAAGATTTTTTTCTTGCTAGTTGTTATCATATAAAAGGGAACATATTTATGACTATGTTTGATTCAACTTCCATGTGGATGTCTTGTGAATGACTACAAGCTCACAACTAAGAGGGAAGCTCAGTGTTGCATGTCCCTATGAGGCTTGTCATAAGGATGGAAACAATATGTTTGGAGGTGTAGATTTTTAGTGACAAAAAATAGCAAGCTAATATTCTATCAAACACTTAGCAACCTAGAGATAACTGTCTTCATAAATTTCAGAAATGTATAAAAGCCACATTCAGAAATTTCCAGAAGCAGAAATACACATTCCTAAGAAAAATATGCAGCGGAAATACACAGTGGACAGCAACCCATAACACGCAGAAATTTAGGCAAATGCCAGGGAAAACCCTAATATGAGGAAACCCAATGAGAGAGAGAGAGAGAGAGATTTATTATTCAGCTTCAGGAAAGTACATATTAGCAGCAAAACAACATTTCTAGCCAAGGAAAATACCTCAGAGCACCAAATCTGTCCCACAGAAATCTACCTTGTTTTCCATGCCAAAACCGTACCACTGTCCTTCCTCTTCTGTACCTCATTTTCTGTGCCCACAGACCACTGTACGGACTGTTCCGTATGGCCCAAAACAACCACCAAAAATCTTAAAATTTCCTCGAAAACTGTGCCAAAAAATTGCCTCGATTTATGTGCCATATCCATACATTTATACGTACTGTACGGATCCGTACAGTACGGCCTCCCACAGCATAAAAAAATTTCAGCCAAAAATCACAGAAATTTTTTCTCAGGAATTGTGCCCTCTTTTTTGCTCACTTTCCTCTCTCAAGATTTCTTATAAAATCTCTCTAACTCTCCTCCTAATGTCCTCTCTCGACATTCGACATGTCTTGCACACTACCCAATGCATTCTTTTATAATCTGAAAATGACATTTTCCCCCCGAAAGTGTCTTTTTACCTTCCCCAACCCTAGATCCAAAGGCCAAGATTAGATCTTGCATTTTCCAAGATCAAGGGTCATGATTCATTCCCTCCAAAATGTCTCATTTAAAATTAAAGTGAATTTCACTTTATTACATAAGTG
>JZKD02S1672679.1:259517-278406 GCA_000966675.3 Picea glauca | reverse complement strand
AAAAATAGAAGGTACACTTTATTAAAAAGTCACTTTAATAAAAGAACCACTTAAAACAACTTTATAAAAACTATTACAAAGTTAAGTGTCTGGTAGTGTAAGTATTAAGGTAACATCCGCATACAAGACAAAACATGCGAAGTACCTCCCGAGCTAAAAAGATAACAGGAGGAGGATATGGAAGTTTGATAGGTCCATGTGTAAATGATGCACATGCATGATGTAAGGATATATGTATACTAAAGGCACATTATGGTTGCCTTGATGAGTGATATGTAAGGAAATAATTTCACTTGCCAAGATTAAGTGAATACCATGGATGCATGGTTGACTTCATTTTGAAGATTCATGAAAGTTTTGTTTTGAATGATAGATTAAGGGGAATGTGCTCCATTCCCTCAGGAAATACTAGTATAAATAAATGAAAGAGTAAATGATCAAGAATGTGCTATTGTCATGATAAGCGACAAATGATTCTTCCTTTGAGGGTCACATGAGAATGATTGTGAACAATCATGAGTTGACTGATTTTATAATAGCGATGTATGTAGGTTGTGAAATATACCCATGGTAGATACACATAGACTTGATTATGCATATGGTTAAGTACATCATGGATGTAAGTTAACAAAACCAGAATATGTATAGATACATAATTTGGGTGCATGACAAAGATGAATGTTTATATTCCTTATGGAATATTTGGTAAACAACTAAAGCTAACTCAAGGTTGAGGCCATCACAGATAGTGATGGACATGCCATAACGAAGTTACATGCTGAGGGAGTTCCCTATGGAATAACTATGTGAAAAATCTGTCAGGAGGACAGAATCTCAACCTTAATAACTGTTGAGAATTAAGCAGTGAGCTACAAGCTTATATATATATATATAAGAATCCTGGGTTACATTTTGAAAGTATCATGTAATAAATAGAAGACTAATGAATGAATAAATGAGTATTTTTTATTGAATAGGCTTGGTTGAAGCCATGATAAGAAAAGGCAGTGAGGCCTTTACAGATAACTCAATCGGGCTGAAAAGTCCCAGGCGGTGTAGAAAGAATTGGAAGAAGGGGAGAGCCCTCAATTATTTACTTGCTTAGTATTATGTTTTGCTCTGGGATGAGAGAGATGGTACGCAGATGAAAGTAAATGTTTTGGCACCATAGTGATGATGGTCATATTGTTGTAGAAGAAATCGAGATTTGTTTGTGTTGCACTCATGAAAACATTAAGGATAATGTGATGAAGTGCATAAAGATGTTCTAGGAAATGTCTGAAAATGTTTTATTGTCTTAACATTATGCAAAAAAAATTTGAAAGGAAAATGTATGCCACAGATACCCAAGTAGAGTATGATTCAGGAAGAAAACCCTGATCGAATGAGGTTAATCAAGAACTTGACAGAAGAGATGAATGTGAGCCTCTCATCAGAGGGTAGACCGATCGCAGTTGTCAAATCAAATTCAGTATCCACTAGAGTTAATGGATCAAACACCAGTCATTTGATTAGATCGATAGTCGGGGATCATTGCGGAGCGTGAAGGTGAAATTAATGGATGTGCTAGTTCATGGCCCGAAATCAACCAATGTTTTGTATCTCGTAGAGGTGGAATATCAATGACCAGGATTAGATAGAGTCGAGTGAATATTTTCCATATTGGGCCCCACAATCACTGTGAACCGTCGATCTATGAACAAAGATCGATGGTTGGGAATCATTATGAAGAGATAAGGTGAAATTAATAGACGTGCTAGTTCATGGCCCGCAATCAACCAACGTCATTGATCTCGTCAGGGCAGAGAATCAATGACCACGATTAAAAGAGTTGGGAAATAACTTTTTATATTGTGGATATTGAACTCTTCGATAAAGAGAGAGCATACTGGGATTCTGCAATCACTGTGAACCATCGATCTGTGAACGATCAGTGGGTGAACCTGCAAGGAACCCATGCATTAATGTCACTTAAAAATCATACTGTGATTGGGTTTTGTGGTTGAGTTTAGCACATCGAAGCTCTGTATGAATCTAAATTCTCGGTCAAACACTTCTGTGTTGGTATTATTATTATTATCTGGAAATCGTGTGGTTAAAAATCGATCAAGGGATAATATTCATGACCCGCGATCATTGCTTAGATTTCATATGCACACGGGTTAACATCGAGACCTATACCCATAATTTAAATTCAATACACTGTTGTGTTGAGTTTGGGATCCAATCGTAGATCGGACAACCTATATTCATTGTGGATATCGAAAGGATAATTAAACCATGAGCTAGTTGAGGTTCTGCAATCCCTTGCAGTCATTGGGTCTGGGGGAAAACAGATCTACACCGTCGATTTGCAAACAAGGGGTTTAGCCAGGATCATAACGCCCAAACAAGGGAGCTAAAAGGGTAGCGCCTATAAAGAATAGAACTAAGGTCACAACTCTCGGTCGCATGGAGAGAAAACAGAGTTCCTTCAGGCCAGTCAAGGAAGATAGAGTTTAACACTCTGTGTTAGACTGTGGTCACAAGGACTGGGTCTAAGGGAATAAAGGTGCTCATATCTAGCACATTTCATGGAATTTCTCGAAGAACTAGATGTTTGCATGAAAGGGGGACCTTCCAAAAATTTTACATACATTATATGGATATCAAAGGAATGCTTAAAGGCATTCATGTGAAACCTGGAGTGTCATGAATGATGATTTTAAGGCTTTGATCGATTCAGAGTAGATAATATGGTTATGCTAAAATAATAAATATGGAAAAAGAATCTGTATGGTAATAAGTTGGTTGAATTCAAATGCACCTTAGAAGGAGTGCCTAACCTAAAAAGTGATAACCTGAAATCGATGCAAGGGTGCATTGGGTATGAATATGGCCACGAATGTTGGCACATTCGTTAAATTCAATTGATATCTAAATTACATTTTGAAAATTTTGATAGGATGGAAGGATGCATAGGTAAGGGATGATGTATCCTTGATTAGATGACAATGACTTGGACTGTTAGTATGCATGATTTTTTAAAATATAATGTGCATGAAAACTAAAAATTTGTTTTGCTAAGGAATGTTGAAATTGTAAGAGGAAAAGGGACTTGGATATGGCAATGTTGTAAGCCCGTAAGGAAGATCAATTTCATGTTGAGCCAAACTGCAAGGAATGATATTTCCTTTTTGAGAAAGTGATTTTGATTGTTAGTATGCACAATTCTGAAATTATTTGTGAGCCACTACAAGTATGCGACGAAAATATAATGTGCATGAGAACTAACAATTTGTTTAGTTGAGGAATGAATTGAAAGAAGAAAGAGTCTTGGATATGGAAGTATTGTAAGCCCATAAGGAAGACCAATTTCCTATTGAGCTAAACTGTTATGGGGAGGAAAGTTCGATGCTTGTAAATCTATTCCCTATGTGGAATGAATCTGGAAAAACAAAATGTGGAATTGCAAATCTGTAGGTGACAGATTTGCAATAAAATTTTGAAATTCAGAATTTGTGATGATGTCTCATGAATTTTTTTATACCTATGATACAGGTGAGAAGAAAATATTTATCCAGAAAGGACAGATGAAGGATATCAAGTTGAAAATCCTGAAAGAGGCCACCATTGAGCCATGAGAACCTTGTGGTAAGCCATGATTGCATGGAATATGTATTGTTGAGGTAACACAAGTCGGAGGAACACCTCGGCAGCGCAAGTCTGAGGGACACCTCGACTATAAGGCTCGATAAAGTATTTGGGATTCTTCCTATGCGAGAAAACCTTGGCAAGGCAAGATGGATCACCCAAGGAACTGTATAATAGAGAAGGGAATGCCTGAGCCTGGGCCTGGAGGGTGAGTGAATGCAAGGAAGAGGAGACTCTGATAGTTCTTGTAAACTATTGATTGGGATCATGCACACAATGGGTATGTCAAGGAAAAACAATGAGCCTAGATAACAAGACAACCATCTGGATACAAATCCACAAACTGCACAGATAAGTATTGTGCTATATTATGAATTTTTCTTAGAAATTTTATGCAATAGTAAATTTTTTTCACATGAAACTATGATTATATGCTTGTTCTCCAAGATTATTGAAAGTAGGTAATGAATACCAAGAGTCTAGAAAGGACCCGACCAAGAAAGAGGATCAATATTTTTGAAGCAGTTAAATGAAAAAAGAATGACAGATGTTACTAAGAAAGAACACTGAGGACGATGTTCCTTTTTAAGGGGGAGGGGATTGTAACACCCCTATTTCCCCCATCTTGTAATTTATCGTTAATTATAATTACCATGCTATGTCATGGGAACAATTTAAGTGTATTATGGTTTAAAATGCCAATGACTGACTGTGGGGGTGAAGCCATGAAGTAATAGCCATGATATCACTAGAGGAAAGAGTGAGGAAACTGTAGAAAGGGTTCTTTAGTTCAAATGACCCAAATTAACTTTGCTGAGATAATAAGCCTCATCCAGATCCCAAGGGGAGGAATTAGTTGAGGAAGGAAGGACTAGTGGTTGAATACTCAACCACCCCCATGAATGGAAGCATGTTCTGACTGAATAATGTCATCCCAAAGTACCACAGGGTCTGGAAAACCAAAATGACCTGAGTTCCCTTCTGATAGAAGGAACAGGATAGGTCGATAACCATCCCGGGAAAAGATATACAGAAAATAGTGACAAGGAAAATGATGGATAGATAAAGAGGAGAATGTGCGGAGATATCAAGCGGATAATGAATATAATTCCATGAGCATGATGCTGAGAGAGAATATGATAAACCTGGACAAGGCCATTATAGAGAAATAGATCTCTAAGAGTTTGTAGAGAACAAAACCCAAGAAAAAGATGAAACAGAGAACGAATCCCTAAGAAACTGTGAGAGTTCCTTGGTGATATCATGGCTTGGCACAGGGGTGGCCAGAGTGATAAGAATGAATTCCTTTGAGCCTATGGTTGGGTGGAGAGGAGAAAACCCACAATCAGTCGGTTGGTGATCGACTTCAATAGATAAGTATTTTTATGCCCAGTATTCTAGAATTTAAATGCATGATTTGATTATTTGTAAATGTGATAACTTGTGCCTTGTGTGAAATGGATGATAATGGTGTTTATCATCCTCCTATAAAATATTGTGTTTGATTGGTGGTATATTATTTGTATGTTCGATATTTCTGAATCTGGGGGTCCAGTTGACCGAATATTTTCAGATAGAGTTAACTGGAATGCTTAAGCCCTGTTGATCCCTTGAATTTCTCCTTCATGGGAATACTGAGTTCGAACTCTACGGAAGGAGGGTGCCTCCTCCATAGATTTCACCTGTGTTACCAAGGGATTATTCCCATGACCTTGACAAATTCTCGGCCAAGATTCAAGCATATAAACATGAGAATATTTGGAGGTCCCATATGACCAAGGTCTGGGAACCTCAAGCTAGTCCGAAAGGAGATAAGTTCTTATTAGCTTCGGAACTATGGGAATTCAGAGCTCTGGGACAAATGACTTCACAACCCTCGAAAATACCCAAATGTCAGAGTCAGGAAAGGTTGTGAGTCATTGATATGGGGAGTCTATTGGGGACCCTTCTTGACTGTCCGATAGTCTAGTGGAAGGTTAGAGTATGGTACTTCGGTGAAGTTACACTTCGGAAGAATAGAGATGCTATAGCATTAAACTCCTCGAACAACGAAGTTATGAAGTAAAAGAGAGTCATAGATTTGGGGAGATCGTTCGAAGCCCCATCTATCGTTCGATCATTTAGGAGGAGGGACCCAGACATGGTACTTCAGTGAAGTCCCACTTCGGGAGAATGGAGAGGCAATGAATCCAAAACCTCTGAAGGCCAGAATCGCGAAGTGACCAGGACCGTTGATCTGTGGACCCTTCAGGTTCTCTCCTAGCTATCATATCTAGTATGACTTCAACCCGACGTTGACTGCTTCGGGAGAACAAGGACGTTGTAGCATCAAAACCCCCAAAGGCCAAAGATGCGAAGTGATGTGGACTATGGATATAAGGATCCATCGAGACCCCTATTGACCGTTTGATCATGGGGATGCATGTATTACGATGAAGAGAATGTGGGGGCCCACATTTCGAGTGGTGACATTTCCAGGTGTGGAGACCTTGTGACATGGGTAGGGGACAACGCTGGCCTGAGGCAGGTGCCACGTATTCTTACCAAGGTGTTTTGGGATGACAAATGTCCCTTTAGGAGTGGCCCAATAGTGGGACCCATAATACCCTTTGAGTGGAAGTTATGATCTATAGATCTCTGGAGTTACGTGGACATCCTCAGACCATTATATCTATGTCGAGGTCTACCCGGTGTTGACCACTTTGGAAGAATAGGGATGTTGTAAGTTTAAAATCCCCCGAAGTCTGAATTCGCGAAGTAATGAGGATAGTCGATCCTCAGATCCTTTGGGATCCTTTTCAACCTTTGATAAATAGGGGATGCGTGACGCCGGATCCTTTAGTTTGGAGACTGGGCCCTCTGGGCAATTTGAGTTGTGATGTGTCGATAAGATCCAAAGCTTGAAGTAATGAGAGTTGTCGATTCAGAGATGCTTCGATACTTTTCCTCATTGTTAGATCTAGGTTGTGTTTAGCCCGACATTGACCTACTTCAGGAGAAAGGAGATGTCTATATCATGAAACTACCGAACGTCGAAGTTACGAAGTAGCGAAGACCATTGATCCAAGGGGTACATGGGATAACCTTGGCCGCAAGATAGAAGAGCATAAAGGACGGTCAGTCCAGAGTGACGTGAAACAGTGACATCACCTAGGGTGATGTGGACCCAAGTTGGATGTGCCACGTGTCACTTGGATTTGTTCTTATCACATACCTTATAGAATCATGGCAACATGACACATGTCATTCCGTGACCCTTACACGTGTCAATCCCTAGTACAAGCCGCTTAGAAAAAGTGATTGGTAGAGTGACCGGAACTCAAGGAGTCCGAGACTTTGGGACTCTGGAGGATTTGGGGAGTAGTATTGTAAAGGGACCAAAAGGCTCGAAGGCCGAAGTCATGTGGAAATTTTACGTGACTTCGAAAGTTCAGGATTTTGGGTGGTCTCGTGCAGAGATATAGAAGAGGAATTAAATGCCGAAGTGTCAAAGTGTCGAAGCACTAAAATAATTGAATCCTTCTACCGCTAATATTATAGAGGAATATTAATTCCATCCCAAAGCTCAGTTTTGAAAATGAAGGTAGTGATTGGGTAGTGATGGAAGAGAAGGACGTGATAGAAATACAGGATATAGGATTCAAGATAGTTAAAGAAAATGAAAAATGGTGCCCCAACCCTTAAAGGAGCATCTAGGGTTCAGGTGTGTTACACACATCTATGCAATTGTTAGCCAAACAAACGCACAACCACTACATGACTGTCTACTAGATAGTCACGCACAACCTACGTGGTTGTTCCCCGGATAGCCATGCATAGCCTATGCATCTAGCCCCCCTGACAACCTCACAAAACCTATGTGGTTGTCCCCCATATAGTCACACACATTTTTTGCAGCTATCTTCATACTCTTCACACTCATCTACGCCACAAAATCCCTTGTATCTACACATTTGTGCACGACAAATATTGCCATAGTCATGCACATTGTGCGTGACTGTCATAATTACTCCCAAACACATTCGCATGGAAACCAACCCTTTTCCCATGTGGACACTCCATCCACTCATAAATATGACCATACAAACATCTGTACAACCCCCAACCCCATCAAAAACAACCCTAAAATATGCAAGAGGTCTCGACAGCTTACCAGGCTCTCTCACAAGCTAAATCTAAATCCTCATTCCCTTGTACCACTCCGAAATGCACAAAAATAATCTCTTAGACCTCAACTTCTATAGGTACAAATGAGGTGGTATTATGGGCCCCACACCCATATATATGCCCATTTCTCAATCTTTAGCACCCTCGTTTATAAGCTCCCTCGTTTATAAGCTTGGGATCTCCATTTTTCACACCATTTATGGCACATGGATCCTAATCCTTCCATCTACGTCGTGCCATTCCCTATTTCCCATTTCATCAAAAATCCCCTGGATGATGTGTTTTGCACCCCGAGAACAAGTATGCATGTTTCTTATCCATTAATCATAAAACAACTATCATATGTTCTTCTTTTATCAAATATTTTTCACATCGGTTACTTGTTTTTTGTATGTACATGTACTTATCATGTGCACCAATCATCACTTCAATATTGGCCACCCTATGGCCCCTTCAAGTATATGTTCAAAACTGGCATACACTCACACCCCCTGCAAATAGCTACATATCCAATTTATACCCCTCGACTTTTACCCTTAGGATCCCCACACTCGGTTTTGTGGTACCATCACCTCCATTGCATTCAGGTACTATCAACTGGTAGCATTTTCACCTCCATGTGTTTTCCCACATATATTTACCCCTTAGAATATTTATATTCATGTTGTTCTATCCATTAGGCTCAGGATTTTTTGTAGTGTTACACCCCAGAGTAAGAACGTCATACTTCTTCCTCGTTATCATGCTAACCACCCCATTATGGAATCCCACATCATGTTTTTGGTTACGTTAAATGAACCTATGCATTATCATTAACCCTCCATATCATCCAACATCAATTTCTCATCTGCAATGTCATCCTCCATTCACCTACCTTGTACATAAACCTACCAATGGGGCCCCCACCCTTCATCAATTGCATTCCTCTACTTGTAGCCCATGAGGCCAAACCATCCTTCGCTGGGAAACCCATTTCTATATGTGTACTTTCAACCCAATAATTCTTTATTTATTTGGTAATTGTATAAAGCACATTTCAAAGTCCATCAAGTAGCATATATTTTTTCCATCACAATCGATGGTGTCCTTTTCCTTGGCACACAACAACCCATGACACCCTTGGTTGGGGAATTCCAGTTCCATCACCATATTTGTAAAGGTATTCATATCATGGCCCAAATACCAACTATCACTAACACCCCTATCCCAAAACTTTGTATTTTGACCTTTCATCCACTCCTTTGCAGTCTCCCCCATTCAACACATTTTACACAATATCTGGTCATCCCCCTGACACTAGATCATGTTTTACAGTTTCCTCCATCATTCCATTTTCCCCCAACCAAGTGTATTTCTCGAGTCCCATACATATTGAACATCATTCATGTCACTATTTCATCCATCCCCTCCTCCATTCATTCCCCGATATATGTTTGATCAAATCAATTCCAAGAATCGCTTTTCTTCTTGTAGTTGTGCCCCTTCCCTATTGACATCAACACAAGTTTCCAAGAAGATGGAAGTATATTGGCTCTTAGTACCTTACTATTGAGTAGTCTCATATGGAACAACAAGATTCCTCATTTATTTATGATTTTGTTGACCCCCATGACATTCGACTCCAACAAAGTTTCATGTTATGGTGGGTCTTACTATGCGACCGTTGTAGTTTTTTAGTAATCGTCGAAGACCTTTGAATTTGGTAGGCCAAAAATGGCTCCTAGTTATTCATACCTATATTCAAATCTTGTTCAGTAATCATAACCGTAGTATTCCAGTTTTTACGCCGATGAGGGCACTGCATACATATACTTCATCAACAATATTCATTTTTCATCACTTCATTTATGGTTTCATGACACGAGCATGGGGCATGCCCACCGCATTTGTACACATATTTTTATTTTAGTTTTTGAAGAATAGTGGTCCCATTCAAAATCCCCTTTTCCTCCAATGGATCACCCTCATAGTTCCTCTCAGTAGTAGCTACAACTCTCCTCTTCTATGGCAATTTAAACAAAAGAAACATTGATGTATTCCAGATATACGTATGCTCCTAACCTCACACATCAGGAGGCATTGTTTATAACCAAAACATTACTCATAGAAATACAGAAAATGGATGAAGAAACCATCAACACATATACAACATACTTCCAATATTTACAAAACCAATTCTAAGCAAGGTGACCAAAACTATGTAAAATACCCATAAATTTATGTGTGCTTCCAACAGAGTCAGCACGCCTACATCCATGTTGGCTAAAACAACTCCACCACTTTTAGGGTGAAGTAATTCAAGACAAGACCCCAAGATTCACCAAAACTCTCTCCTTGGGATGAATGAAAATATGGTATATACCTAAAAATCCCTCCCATTCACACTTGGAGAAAGCTATCTAATACCTTTTTATGGTTCTATAAATAGAGGGACATTGTATGCATAAATGGAATAAGTTCATAGCATTGTTATGATGTCCAAGTACTCTTGGAGAAGCCATTTATTCTCTTAAGAATATCTTGGGAAAGTATAGCATAGGAAAATATTTTCACCTCTTGGGAATCTTTGCCATAGAGTTCTTCACCATTGTAATTCAAAATAGGAGAGTAATAGATCTACATTGAGGGATTCAAGAGCCCTATATAGGAGGAATAGGGGATTCATAAATCCCACATTTCTCTTGTTGGTGTTCTCAATTACCAAGACCATTCTCTATTGGATAATCACTCTTGGTGTTCCATTTCATGCATCCTTTGCTAATGTTTGTTTAGTTTAGTTTCCATAATTGATTATTCCTATCTTGATTTATTTCTTTCTTTCTAGCTTGTGGGTTCACTAGCCTACTAACCATTGTTCCATGTTTCTTTGTTGGATTACCAAGGCAATCAAATGGGTCTCTTTTTTCTCACCCTTGTGATCAAAATCCCCAAACACTAACAAATCAGCCAACACATTAGATCTTCTTTGAACATGGAGATATTCAATATGCTCAAAGTAAAGCTCAATAAGATGCACCCTCATATACTTATGAAAAAGGATGATATTTTTGATGTTGTATGTTCGATTCAACTGTGAGACCTCAAGCTAGGAGTCCAATCTAACAACTAGATGATGAATGATAAGGGAAAGTGCTTCATACAATAATTCAATGATGGAACTATACTATATAATATTATTGGTTTTAGGCCCACGCTAGACACCTCCTGAACTCACGATCTTGTCAGTGGTTGAAAATATCACCAAAGCGATAAAGGTTATGTTTCAGGAACTACAATTGGCACCATCAACATATCCTGTGTAAACCAAGGAAGATGACGAAATTTTCAAATCAATCACAAATCATGATAAGTAGCTAACTGAGATAGGAAACACATGCAAAAAAAAAACACACCACTCCAAACCAATCATAATACACCTATGTACAAAGCATCAAGCGGACAAAAGGCCTATGGATAATAATTTTTAAGGTAGATCTGATTGAGGGGATCTGATAGAGGATTACCATCATAGTCAACTAGATCGTAGGCCCCTCACTTCAAGACATGCTTAACAATGTAGGGACGATGTCAAAGGGGTTCAAACATACCTACTCCTAACATTTCATGGTCCTGTTCATAAACCAATAACAAGTCTCCCTCCGAAAAATACTCTAGGACAGACATATTTTTCATATTGGGATTTTATGCACTTCTTACGTGTTTCATTGGCCAAAGTAGCATCATGACATTGTTCATAAAGATAGGAAAAATACAAGAGACATTCTTCCTCAACAGAGGTGTTGCATAGCATTTCTATGGTGAGTTTGAATTATGATATTTTGCATTCAATCGATAACACTACCTCTAGATGGTAAACAAGTTGAAAAGATGTGAATCTAGTTGTAGTTTTGGCAGAGGTACAACAAGCCCATAATGCCAAAAATAACATAAGATGATAGTTTTGCTTGTGTTTCCTTAACATCCTCTGAATCATGTTCTTAAGGACACAGTCGATGGCTTCTACCTAGCCATTATCCTAAGGGTAATCGGGTGTTGAGTTCTCATGGAGAAAACCCAACCTGGAAGCTAATTCAGTGATCATCTTATTACAAAAATGGGACCCATGGTCTGTCACTATGGTCTTAGGAACACCAAACCTAGTGATAATATGGTTGAACATGAAAAGAGAAGTGGTGGTGTCATCACTAGAAAATTTGGGCATAGCCTCAGCCCATTTAGTAAAGTAGTCAACAACCATGATGATGTAACCATGACCATTGGATAAGGTGGGCTTACATCTTGAAATAAATCCCCCATTTTTCAAAGGGACTAATGGTGACCATACGATGAAGGGGGGAAGGATGTGTATGCATATTTTGAGTGAATATTTGATAGGAATGAAATCTATGAACCACATTCATACAATCCTTGAATATTATGGGCCATAAATAATCAATGCACAATATTTTCTGGGTAGTGGCCAACCCAGAGAGATGACCGCCACATGCCCCTACACGAAAGTCATTCAAAATGCATTCAAATTCCTCATGAGTAAGGAAACGACGTAGAATCAAATAAACACCTTGGCGACAAAGGGTGTCATCCACAATAATGTAGCATCTATATTGATTTCTTATGCATTGAAAATGATCATGGGAAAGCTGATGATGAAAACATTGAGTGTGGAGGTAGAACAATACATCTCCATACCATGGGTTAGATGAGTCAATGAGGAATAAAAAATCATAATGGAAAGAGTCATCAACCATGGGTTCCTCATCATCTCGAGGAAGTTCAAACATCAACTCAGTGAAGGCCAAATATTTCTTAGACTTGGATCAAACAAATTCCAAGTCAAATTATTGGAGGATCACAATTGTTGGCACAAGGGCAGACCGAGGTTTTAGCTATAATAGTGCTCCAACAAGCCCTAACTACTATCCATTTCAGAAACACCTGCAAAGAAGATGCAGTCTCACCCAAAGTAGCAATAGGGGGGTTGCAGGGCACAGGTGTCTACAACCAGAGGAATTGCAAGTGGGTCCAAGGAAACACATAGAGATATAACTATTCTTACCAAGCATAAACCTACTTCGCATAGTTATATATCATATCTAATATAATAATGCATCAATAGAATGACAGAAGACAAGAAGGACACATCATCAACCACAGAGACAAAAAATATACATGGTTCACCCTCTCCCTATGGCTACGTCCACAGAACTGTGTTTATTGATATTATATGAAAACATACAGTTCTATATGCACTCTTTGTTACACGTCAAAATTACTCACTTTGATAGTCTCGCAAGTGTTGTCATTACAAAGGTCTCAAGTGTCGCATTTTGCTCACAAGGTTGCAAGTGTCGCATGTTGCTCGTAAGTGTCGCAGGTGTCAAAGAAAGCATACTGCCATGATGCCTATGTCATGCTTATAATGACATGAGGAAGACACTTAAAACACCTCAAACATTTGATTTGGAAGAGGAGAAATGAGTCAGCAGGCTTGCAAACCTTTTTCCATCTGAAAGAACCTCAAAAAATGAGTTTTTGGAGGGGAGCGCTCCCCCTTACACTATCTCGTAGAACCGGTGCTCCCCCTTACACTGTCAGGGAGCGTTATAACGCTCCCCTGGATCTTTTGAGGGATCATTATAGATTTTGAGAGCGTTGGTGCCCCCCTTAAGCCTACTAGGGAGCGCTACAACGCTCTGATGGCTTTTTTGAGGGAGCGCTACCTATTCTGGGAAGTTGTTAAGCTATTGAGATGAATGGGGGAAGCATCTTTTCATTCTTGGAAGGCAGTTGGATTTGAATCCCTAGTCCAGCCATGATATTAGGGAAGATCCTCAACTGAAGGAGGCAAATACTCAACTTCCCCAAGGATATCTCAAGTGGTTGAAGCCTCTCCAAGGCTATATAAGAAAGCTTTCTAATGGTGAAAGAGAAAGGGAAAAGAGAGAATCACACCAAAATTATGATCTCATAAGTGGTGGGGGAAGAATTGAAGATATGAAACTTATGATCTTGGAGGAAACTCACAGCCAGCCAAAGGAGAGTGATCAATGAAGTTGTTGTTATCCAGGTCGTGGATCTTTCAAGCAAGGGTTAGACGAAGAGGACTTGATGAAGCTGTTGCATTCACATCTACGATTGTAAGTACTGTTATCGTTATTCTCATCAATATGACACGCTTGGCCTGTTTCTTTCTAGTTTGTGTCTAATGTCACATGAACTTATCATTTATTGATAGATCTATTTTCAAGCTAATATCAATAGAGTAGGAAGTGGTCGTATCTTGTTTTGTCCACAGAACTCAGCGAGGAGAAAAGGATTGGAGCGCAACTCGGAGCGTGCAGGGACAAACATCGATAAAAGGTACTTTTGTCATCCTTCCTTCTCATGTGTTAGTTTAGATAGATTTGAAAGGAAGTCAGTGTCCATGTTAAGCATTTTTTGTCTAGAGTTAGGGTCAAGCTCTTAGAGGCGATCTACCTATCCACAGGGAGATTTTCCTACAACAGAAACTGGCGACTCCACTGGGGAGATAGCCTCAAATCAAAACTTTTTGTTTTGATTTCTCCTCATTGACCTTGTTCTATCCCTTGATTTTTTCAGACCTGGTTCACTCCTCTTTTTTTTGGTTTCATGAGCTGATTCGCTCCTTGCCCTATCACACTCAGCATAAGTGTCGGAATTGAATTGCAATTTTTTTATTTTTTGACATTTTTTTGGATTTTTAGACCCCAGCGCCCCTGTCCTAGTGTTAACAGAGGGCCAGCGCTTCCCCATAGCCTTGCACAGAGCACTATAATTCTCCTTGCCTTTGGCAACAGAGCATCAGCCCTCTTTGGCTCAAAAAACCCTCCAAAATTGCTTTTTTTGGGTTTTGCCTCTGTGTCTCCTCTGCTGAGTAGCCTTGTGAGTCAATGTTTCTTCCCTTTCAGCTTTGGCATCTGTCTTTTTGAAGAATAAACATCTTGTTAGTTGGATCTTGTAGCCTTCTTCACTATTTTCATTGAGTTTTTCCTGTTGAGTGAAGCTTGAAACCCATGCATTGTTTTTCTCTCCTCATCAATTGAGTAAAAACCCTGGTGAAGGTCATCAAAGGCCTACAGACCTCTTCATCTTGATTTTAGTCAAGAACAGTTGTTCTTCAACTTTTGCTTTTGGGTGTGAAGTTTGTTTTTCTCTTTGATTGTTTCTTTTCTTTCGCTTTTTTGTTTCGATTGCTACGAAAGGGTGTATTGTTTGTGTGACTTTTGCTTGTGCTAGTTTGGTTTTCATCCATACAAGAAAGATAATTAGAAAAATGAGCATTCTGTTGTATTAAGCATCATTCATACGCAAAAAATAAAAGACATCTTTATGATTGATTGTGCATATTAGAAGGCATTTAAATTTTTTTACATTACATCAGGATTTGATTGAGAAAAAATCGTTTGAGGGCATTCATTATTCGTGCTGGATTAGTGAAAAGAACTGTCTCTCTCCCTTAGATAAACATTCATCGAAAGGAAATGACTGCTTATCATATTTGATGCATTCTTTGGGTCTGATTCATAATTCCATTTGTTTCACTTCCATGCACCCCTTTGCGTAAAGAACAGCCATAAAAATCAACGCTAAATTAAAAGTTATCTAGAACTTTTTCTTTTCTAGGATCCTCCACCAACAGTAGAATAGGCTTAGTACTTTGGATTAGGGCTTGTTGGCAGCCAATTAAATTTTTTTTAATTGACCTATAAGCTGCCTACACCTATGTCTTCTGAACTTCAAATTGTCATCGCATTTTGCAAGTAGACGATATTTTCATTCCTTGCGACATTTCCAAATTGGTCTCCATTTAGTTTTCACAACTGTAAGCGTGAAAACTCCTCCATCATTCTTTGGACTGTCATGATCTTTTATTGATGGCACTTACCTTTGGATTATCATTATGTGGCTAAAAGATTTTCAAACTATGTCTATTTGGACATTTTTATTGGTTGCATAACTTGATTTTTATTTAATTGGTAAGGCATTGAGCATGAAAGTTATGGTTTTTTTTTTAACTTCCTTAGTCATTGAATTACATAGGGGTCATGGTTTATTTTTGGTTTATGATGTGATCCTTATTGTCATAACTCTTGCCTTGTCGATTTGATGGAAACGATTGTCACAAAGTTTAAAGCCTTTGATTAAAATGTTTGATTATGCAATGGCACGATGGATAAACATATGGTTTGATTTCACATTGAATATTCATGGTTTGAAACATGGTAAGTGGCACATTGGTATATTACTCATCGTTTGATTATACAAATGATATGGTCTTGTGCTTTGATTGATTGAACAAAGGATTAATTTGGTGGTTGTACTTTGTAATTAATATTCTGCATGGTGATGAATAATCCCACCACCCTCGCATGCGTACATTAATGCCTCCCCTTTGATCGTTCACAGTGGTTACACCAAATGACTCTACTCTGTGTGCTGGTGTTTTCGACCCAAACCCTTACCATGCGCTCACACCATGGCTCCAGTCGTGAGGGATGAACCGAATGGTAGCCAGGCTCTATTGATGCTCGAAAGTGCCTGTGATGACCTTGAGGAATTTGGATGGCTCCCGTTCATACAGAAATTTGAAGGTTTTAACCTCTGTGTGGTTAGGCAATTCGCCATGACCTTTGATGGCTGTCGAGCCAAGGTCGGGGATGTTCAGTTGCAAATTGACGAGAAATTTCTCAGTTTAGTTATGGGTTTGCCTGCCACTGGACAATGATGGTCCAAGAATTGCAAAGTGGAAGAGGTCCCTTGGACTCTACTCTTCCAGTCGCGTAAGGTTAGCTCCTGCGATAAGGGTTTTCCCATGACCATGCTGAAGCAGCGTTGGCATGAGTTGTTGATGATAGTCAAACAGTTCATTACTTGCGAAGGTCGGTATGGTTTGTTTTCTTGCACCACCTTCATTTTCTTATGGTTTTCATGGGTTTCGAGCTCAATATGCCATACTATCTGCATAGAATCCTGTTCAAAATGTCTAAAAAGTACAAAAAGAACCAGGCTGACAGTAGCCTTTTTCATTATGGACTGGTTAAAATGATTGTTGTTTATCATTTGAGGTTAAACCGAGACTGTTGGAACTATTTTCTTTCACACAATGGTTTTGAGGATTCGAATCCTCCACAGGTTGACAAACCTGTGGCGACCCAGAGCAAAGCTATACCCCCGGTACCCTACAGTGTTCTGTTACCTAAACCCTTACCCGACTCACCTATCGACCTACCCCACTCTGTGACCAAGGATGTTGAATCTATTAAGCCCGTAGGCAAGAAGCCCAAAACCAAACCTATTTCAAACGCTAAAGGAAAAAAGAATGCCCGTTTAATCTCTCGAATGGTGAGGAATAAGCCGAAGCCTCCTGTCAATCCTGACCCTATCGTTTTAAGCGAAGACTCTGATTCAGAGGTTGAATAATTTTTGGCAAGTGAATATCCCTATTCGGAAGGGTTGTGTGCCAAACCCTCATACGACTTCCTGACAAACCTGCCACCTTGTTTGCAAAATGACCCTAATTACCCAGGCATTAAGTTGCCTTGTGAAACCCCTAATCACGCATCAAAACCCTCTCCTGCTCTATCGAAGCCTGCACTGCCACCCTGTGATCAATGCAACTTATGGTTAGAGAGATATTATATGGATGTACCGATGTTACAGTCAAAGGTTAAATCTTTGGAGGACCAGGTTACGTTGCTTACCCGTCAAAAGAATGAGCTACAGACCATTGATAAGAGACAAAGAACGACAGGCTCCATTTTGTTTAAAAATGTGGAATCGGCCACGACTGTGGTGAATTCTAAGCTGGTGTAATTGGATAGCCTCGTCACACAGGTATGGAAAATATCAATCATTTTTGTAAATAATCTAGGTTATGTAACAATTCAAATTCGGTTTTAAACAGCTCTGTTCACATCATTACATGTCTCTGTTACAATGCATGCATTCTATATATGGACTGGCTTTGAATAGAAACACATTTTAATTCGATTTACGATTTGATTATGCTCAGTATAGAAATCAATATATTTTGATTGGATTTGAGTAAATCTTCGTGTGAATTCGTTTGATTATTTGGTTTTTAATTTTTCATATTTAGTTTGAAACACAATCATGCTCAGATTTGGTTTAATTGTGATTCATGTGCTATAGTTATTGATTGAGTTTGATTGTTACGATGTTGTTCTATATTTGATTGATTCCAAGTTAATCAATCCTATTTTCTTACTGTGCAAATCGAAATCCATTACAAACTGTTCTTGATTAATCCTGTCATGATTTTGGTTATCTGATGGTTATTGTTTGAATTCGTTTTTAACCTAAATCACTTGCTTATGGTTATCATAATAATCCAGTTTGATTCACATGGTATAGAGAAAGGTTTGCGATTTGTTTTATGTTCGATTAAGTATCAAAACGGTTTCATAATAGATGGATTTTATTTGTTGAAGAACGATTATGATCCTGATACATGTGATCTCATTTACCCGACTTATGATTATGATTGAAACAGAGCATTTCTATTTTTTTCATTCGGTTAAATGATATGAATTGCGTTGGTATATTGTTAGAGCTATAATGATTGGAATTTGATTATGTTGGATTGAATCGTATCCTTTTTTAACATTCATTCATGATATATTTCACTATCGATTTCAATCAGATGAGAAATAGTCTTATTACTGTTCGATTATAGCTCTGAAGCCCCGATTTTTGTGGTAACAGAACAACAGAGTATTCCTATCTCTTTGTGCAGTTCAATCATTTTGATCCTGTTTAATGTTGAATGATAAAATCACTCTGATCTCAATGATTCGTTTTTAGTTATTTCTTAGATGATGATTAATTTTAATTCCTTAAAAAGATTTGAATTAATCTCAATGTTGATCATGTATGTTATTTTAGACTAGCTACATAATCAGATGATTCTGTAGCTAAGTCTGTAAAATCAAATTTTTATTGTTTTTCTCATGAAATATCTTTCTAACTTGATATGTTTGGTCTATTGTAGATCAATTCGAAATTGCAGTGGATATGATGAGCAGTTAGGGGATATTTCAAAGATTTC
>JZKD02S1672679.1:231108-256247 GCA_000966675.3 Picea glauca | reverse complement strand
CATACAACTTGATCGAACAGATGTAAAAGTTATAGGCGAACTAAAAAATGTATTGATTAGATTATCGTCTAACCCAAAGGTTCATCAGGTTATTGATATAATTGTGGTAGATATTGCCAAAGTGTATGGTCTATTTTTGAGCAGGGACTGGTTAGAGCAGCTACACGGTTACTTCGCGAGGGACTGGTCTCACTTATGGCTTCCAGAAAATGGTAAGCCCAACAAGATCATAGTGAATCGTGAGCGTTATCTTAAGTTCACGGTCACAGATTTGAATGAACCAAATGAACCATACACACCTCCTGATGATTCACCTGAAGTCAAAGGGATGGACACCTACTTCAGAAATTTCATGGATAAAGTTTCACCTATCAACAATCCAGAACAACAATCCGAGATCATAGCATATGTGCTACCAATAGCTTCTATGCAACAGACCCATGAGCCCGATGGAAATCAAATTTGGTCTTTATATTTCGACGGTGCCAAGTCTAAAGAAGGAGCTGGTGCAGGCTGCATCATTATCGATCCGGAAGGTAACAAGACATTATTGGCTTGTAGACTAGAATTTGAATGTACTAACAATACTGCAGAATATGAGGCTTTACTACAAGGTCTCAGAAAATCCTTGGACATGAACATTCAAAATCTGGTTGTATTCGACGATTCTGAAATAGTGGTTAGACAGGTAAGAGACTCTATACACTATCTTTCCCCGCATCTCAAAAGTTACCAGTCTGAGGTATGGAGTTTGATGAACAAATTTTCTTCTTTTAATATAAATTCCATTCCTAGATTAAATAATGTTGAAGCAGACCTACTAGCTAATGTTGCCTCTAAACTGCTTCCTGCAGAAGGCTTATCCCCAAACGCATTCTCCGTGGAGCTATTGTTTCGACCATCTATTCCAGATAATATAACAAACTGGAGAGTCTTTGACGATGATCAGCAGATCATAAATTTTCTAGACATGGAAGAAACCTTTCAAGGCGCAGTGATAGATGAACAAATGCACGACGACAATTTGCACGACTTTACGGTAATACCTAATCCGAAATCTCCTGAAGCTCTATCGGACATGGTAAATTTCATACCCAAATCTGTTGTTAGACTAGAAAAGTTTTATGATTTTGAAGATAAATTTAAAAAGATGGTCAATTGCAAAACCAATAGTTCCTCATTATCTTATGAAAAAGTCAATTTAGGGACTAGTGAAAATCCTCAATGTATCAACTTAGGCTTGGGATGTTCTAGACATGAAAAAACTGCTTTTGTTAAATTATTTAAATAATTCAAGGATGTCTTTGCATGGACTTACGATGATCTTAAAATGTTTGATCCTAACATTATACAGCATGTCATCCCGATGAAACCCCAAACCTTACCCTTCCAACAAAAATTGAGGAAAATGCATCCTGAACTAGAACTGATCGTTCAAAAAGAATTGAATAAACTCCTAGGTGCTAAAATAATTTTTCCTGTTAGACACACTCAATGGGTATCCAACCTCGTCCCAGTCCAGAAGAAAAATGGGGAAATTCGACTTTGTGTCGATTTCCGAAACCTCAACAAAGCGTCTGACAAAGATAATTATCCTATCCCTCCCATGGAACAGATTCTTCAAAAAGTATCTGGTTCCAAGAGACTATCCTTACTAGATGGTTTCTCTGGATACAACCAAGTCTTGATGTCTCTGTCAGACCAACTAAAAACTACCTTCCGTACCCCGTGGGGCACTTATGCTTATCGCAAAATGCCCTTTGGATTGATTAATGATGGTGCTACCTTTCAGAGAGAAATGGACATTGCTTTTAGAGGCTTAATCAA
Source organism: Picea glauca (assembly GCA_000966675.3). Taxonomy (NCBI): domain Eukaryota; kingdom Viridiplantae; phylum Streptophyta; class Pinopsida; order Pinales; family Pinaceae; genus Picea; species Picea glauca. Next base: position 254,420 of record JZKD02S1672679.1, on the reverse strand, counting down.
TCACTTTGTAGTGGTTTACTTAGATGATGTGACCGTTTATTCTAAAAACAAAGGCGATCATCTAACTCACTTACGAGCTATTCTGCTACGATGTCGTAAATACTGCATCTCCTTGAACCCCAAGAAGTCTATTTTTCTAGTGGAACAGGGTAAATTACTAGGATTCATTGTGTCTAGTGATGGGATGATTATTGACCCCGAGAGGACTCAAGTCATCGCTAAACTTCCCCCACCTACATCCAAGAAATCCATGCAGTCTTTCTTAGGCCAGATTAATTTCGTGACAAGATTTGTCCCCAGTTTCTCCGAAATGGTCAGGCTTCTCCAGAATCTGATTAATAAAGACACCCAAGATCACTAGGGACCAACCGAAAACCAAGCTTTTAATGACATAAAGAAGGCCATAATAGACACCCCGTCTCTCATGAGCCCTGATTTCTCTCAAGACTTTACACTCTATACTTTTTCCTCTGATCGTTCCTAAGCTACAGTCCTAACTCAAAAGAATTCCAAGAACAACGAAGTACCCATCGCCTTTATGAGCTCTGCTTTCAAAGGTGATGAACTTAACTACCCAGCAGTTGATTGGCAAGCCTATGCTATTTTCAAAGAAGTTAAGCATTTCCGGTCCTATCTTTTGAAGTGAAGGACGAAGGTCATTGTTCCCTACCCTGCCGTGAGGAACTTGTTAGTGCAAAAGGAGTTAGGAGAGAAAAGAGCCAACTGGGTCACCTCCTTACAGGAGTATGACTTATATATCACCCCAGCACAGATCGTGAGAGGCCAAGGTTTGTGTAAGTTGGTTGTTTATTCAGAAATAGAACATCGAGAAGATAGTGATACGTCAAACCTAGAACAACGTGATCAAAGTTTGATCTGTTGCACACAAAACCTCGTGAGTCCTTGGTACGACAATATTAGATTTTGTCTTGAACATGGATCAGCACCCCGTCACCTTGACCCCACCAAGAGAAGATAATTGAGACTAAATTCCACCTCCTTTCATCTAGTTAACGATATACTGTTTCGTCAAAATTTTGACGGCGAACTGATGCGCTCCCTCGAAAAAGACAAAGCAGAAAAAGTCTTGCTTGAGTTGCATGCAGGAGAAGTTGGTGGTCACTTCGGTGGTGATACCACTGCTCATAAGGTTTTAAGAGCCGGTTACTACTGGCCCATGACTTTTAGGGACGCCCATGCCTTATGTTGTAAATGCATTATCTGTCAGAAAGAATCAGGGCGGTTGCAAAAACCAGCCTTCCCCTTGCAACCCGTCTCAGTCAATTCTCCTTTCCAGCAATGGGGCCTTGATATCATAGGTCCTATTAACCCTCTGTCTTCACAACAACACAAGTATATTGTGACAGCCACTGATTACTTTACTCGATGGTCTAAATCTGCCGCGCTAAGAACTATTAACACAAGTCAGGTGATTGCTTTTCTGAACTCGAATATCATCACTCGTTTCGGTATCCATGATTGCCTAGTCTTCGATAACACTTCATACTTTTCTTCTCTAGATATGAGTGAGTTTTCTTTGGAGAAAGGAATAAAACTTAAGTATTCTGCTAGTTACTATCCCCAAAACAATGGCTTAGCAGAATCAACAAACAAAAAATTAATTAAAATCATCAAAAGAACCGTGGTTGAAAATCACAAGAACTGGCACAATGCACTATTAAATGCATTGTGAGATGATAGGGTAACACCCAAAGCCGCTATAGGTAACTCCCCGTTTTTCCTTGTTTATGGTAGAGAAACCATTCTACCACCTCACATTCTTCTTCCTTCACTTCAATTATCACAAAAAGTCCAAGAAGAAGATTGTCCTCCTTTAGAAAGTTTCATTAACACTTTGATGAAGTTAGAAGAAGAAAGAACTCGAGCTAAGCGTAAGTTAGACTAGCATCAACAACTGATTAAAAGTTGGTTCGATTCTAATTCCGCTTCTGATAGGAACTTTGAAGTAGGCGATCTCATCTTAAAGTGGGACAAACCACACGAAGGAAAGGGTGAGCACACCAAGTTTCAAAATTTATGGCTTGGGCCATTTTTAATTGCTAAAAAGTTGGGTCCTAGTTCCTTTCGATTACAGAATATTGAAGGGCAGCTTGACACCTATCCAGTGAATGGCCAAGCCCTAAAAAGATACTTCGCTTGATAACTACCTCTCTATATTATGTAAATATTTCATTTTTGTTTGTATTTTCGTTTGCTTTATGTTTTGGTTTTGATTTGAATTGATCAGTTTCTTTTTTGTGTTTTTTGTAAAATGGACATATCTGTGCACTGAGCCATTCAGATAAAGACCATAGAAAAATTTCTTCGTTGAAATAACTTCTGAAAGATTGTACACACATCAGTGATATATTTCTGAAATTGATATTTATGCTGGAAAATTTTGTTGTTTGAAAGAAGTTTATTGATTTCAATCTCTGAGCAAAGTTTGGCATGATCATCTATTATCTTTTTACGCTATCCCTTTTCCGTAAAGGAAAGACTCAAAAGATGTCTCCCTGTCATAGGAAGTTGTTTTTATAAATAAAACATTTATGGAGCTGAATAAAGGACAGTGCTAAAAATTCTGATGAGGTCTAAAAAATATGTTAAAAATCAAGATTATCAGCGTCACCCCGCTCAACTATATATTTACAAAAAAGAAAAATAAAATAAAATCATTAATAAGAGCTGTGGGAAGTGTTTGTAAACCCGTCGGGATACTGAACAGGTCCGCCGGCAGTGGGTAAATGCAAGCATGGTGCCAAGACAACTTCACCGGGGTACTGAACAGGCCTGATGGCAGCGAAGCAATGTCGGGTACATGAAAATCTGTAAAAAATTATGAGAAACCTCTTTAATGTCCTTTATTCTGATCTAGAACTTCTTGACAGGATACAGATGTTAGAGTGGGTTAAGTGGCAACCCTGTTGAGGCTATGGACGCCTAATGGCAGCAGTGGCCATGCCAACAGTATTAAATATTTTATCATTAATATCGTGACTTGCTGATCTTAAGACTGTTATTAGCTTTCATCTTTTAAAACATCGCTGGAAAAGTTGGTAAATGATGATGTTTGTACGATTTTCTGGTTGTTGTTTTTAAGTTGAAATTTTCTTTTCTAATCTGAATTTAATTCTTTTGATAGAGATAACTGCTTCTACCAGTGTGTCGCCATTTTTGGTAGCCAATTCAATTTTTTTAATTGCCCTATAAGTTGCCTACACCTATGTCTTCTGAACTTCAAATTGTCTTCGCATTTTGCAAGTAGACAATATTTTCATTCCTTGCGACATTTCCAAATTGGTCTCCATTTAGTTTTCACGCCTCTAAGCGTGAAAACTCCTCCATCTTTCTTTGGACTATCATGATCTTTTATTGATGGCACTTACCTTTGGATTATCATTATGTGGCTAAACGATTTTCGAACTATGTCTATTTGGACATTTTTATTGGTTGCATAACTTGATTTTTGTTTAATCGGTAAGGCATTGAGCATGAAAGTTATGTTTTTTTTTTAAACTTCCCTAGTCATTGAATTACATAGGGGTCATGGTTTATTTTTGGTTTATGATGTGATCCTTATTTTCATAACTCTTTCCTTGTCGATTTGATGGAAACGATTGTCACAAAGTTTAAAGCCTTTGATTAAAATGTTTGATTATGCAATGGCGCGATAGCTAAACATATGGTTTGATTTCACATTGAATATTCATGGTTTGAAACATGGTAAGTGGCGCGTTGGTATATTACTCATCGTTTGATTATACGAATGATATGGTCTTGTGCTTTGATTGATTGAATAGAGGATTAATTTGGCGGTTGTACTTTGTAATTAATATTGTGAATGGCGGTGAATAATCCCACCACCCTCGCATGCGCACATTAATGCCTCCCCTTTGATCGTCCATAGTGGTTACACCGAATGACTCTACTCTCTGTGCTAGTGTTTTTGACCCAAACCCTTACCATGCGCTCGCACCATGGCTCCAGTCGTGAGGGATGAACCGAATGGTAGCCAGGCTCTGTTGATGTTCGATAGTGCCCGTGATGACCTTGAGGAATTTGGATGGCTCCCGTTCATATAGAAATTTGAAGGTTTTAACCTCTGTGTGGTTAGGCAATTCGCCATGACCTTTGATGGCTGTCGAGCCAAGGTCGGGGATGTTCAATTGCAAATTGATGAGCAATTTCTCAGTTTAGTTACGGGTTTGCCTGCCACTGGACAACGATGGTGTAAGAATTGCAAAGTGGAAGAGGTCCCTTGGACTCTGCTCTTCCAGTCGTGTAAGGTTAGCTCTTGCGATAAGGGTTTGCCCATGACCATGTTGAAGCAGTGTTGGCATGATTTGTTGATGATAGTCAAATATTTCATTACTTGCGAAGGTCAGTATGGTTTGTTTTCTTGCACCACCTTCGTTTGCTTATGGTTTTCATGGGCTTTGAGCTCAATATGCCATACTATCTACATAGAAGCCTACTCAATATGTCTAAAAAGTACAAAAAGAACCAGGCTGACAGCAGCCTTTTTCACTATGGGCTGGTTAAAATGATTGTTGTTTATGATTTGAGGTTAAACCTAGACTGTTGGAACGATTTTCTTGCACGCAATGGTTTTGAGGATTCGAATCCTCCACAGGTTGAAAAACCTATGGTGACTGAGAGAAAATCCATACCCCCGGTACCCTACAGTGTTCTGTTACCTAAACCCTTACCCAACTCACCTATCGACCTACCCCACTCTGTGACCAAGGATGTTGAATCTGTTAAGCCCGTAGGCAAGAATCCCAAAACCAAGCCTATTCCAAATGCTAAAGGCAAAAAGAATGCCCGTTTAATCTCTCGAATGGCGAGGAATAAGCTGAAGCCTCCTATCAATCCTGACCCTATCGTTTTAAGCGAGGACTCTGATTTAGAGGTTGAACAATTTTTGGCAAGTGAATATCCCTATTCGGAAGGGTTGTGTGCCAAACCCTCATACAACTTCATGACAAACCTGCCACCTTTTTTGCAAAATTACCCTAATAACCCAGGCATTAAGCTGCCTTGTGAAACCCCCAGTCACGCATCAAAACCCTCTCCTGCTATGTCGAAGCTTGTACGACCACCCTGTGATCAATGTGGATTATGGTTAGAGAGATATTATCTGGATGTGCCGATGTTTCAGTCAAAGATTAAATCTTTGGAGGACTAGGTTACGTTGCTTACCCGTCAAAAGAATGAGCTACAGACCACTGATAAGAGACAAAGAACGATAGGCTCCATTTTGTTTAAAAATGTGGAATCAGCCATGGCTGTGGTGAATTCTAAGCTGGCGTAATTGGATAGCCTCGTCACATAGGTATGGAAAATATCAATCATTTTTGTAAATAATCTAGGTTATGTAACAATTCAAATTCGATTTTAAATAGATCTATTCACATCATTACATGCCTCTATTACATTGCATGCATTCTATATATGGACTGGCTTTGAATAGAAACACATTTTAATTCGATTTACGATTTGATTATGCTCAGTATAGAAATCAATATATTTTGATTGGATTTGAGTAAATCTTCATGTGAATTCGTTTGATTATTTGGTGTTTAATTTTTCATATTTCGTTTGAAACACAATCATGCTCAGATTTGGTTTACTTGTGATCCGTGTGCTATAGTTATTGATTGAGTTTGATTGTTACGATGTTGTTCTATATTTGATCGATTCCAAGTTAATCAATCATGTTTGCTTACTGTGCAAATCAAAATCCATTACAAACCATTCTTGATTAATCCTGTCATGATTTTGGTTATCTGACGGTTATCGTTTGAATTCGTTTTTAACCTAAATCGCTTGCTTACAGTTATCATAATAATCCAGTTTGATTCACATGGTATAGCAAAAGGTTTGCGATTTTTTTTCTGTTCGATTAAGTATCAAAACAGTTTCATAATAGATGGATTTGATTTCTTGAAGAACGATTATGATCCTGATACATGTGGTCTCATTTACCCGACTTATGATTATGATTGAAACAGAGCATTTCTATTTTTTGCATTCGGTTAAATGATATGAATTGCGTTGGTATATTGTTACAGCTATAATGATTGGAATTTGATTCTGTTGGATTGAATCGTATCCTTTTTTAACATTCATTCATGATATATTTCACTATCGATTTCAATTGGATGAGAAACAATCTTATTACTGTTCGATTATAGATCTGAAGCCCTGATTTTTGTGGTAACAGAACAACAGAGTATTCCTATCTCTGTGTGCAGTTCAATCATTTTGATCCTGTTTAATGTTGAATGATAAAATCACTCTAATCTCAATGATTCATTTTTAGTTATTTCTTGGATGATTAATTTTAATTCCTTAAAAAGATTTGAATTAATCTCAATGTTGATCCTGTATGTTATTTTAGACTAGCTACAGAATCAGATGATTCTGTAGCTAAGTCTGTAGAATCAATTTTTTATTGTTTTTCTCATGAAATATCTTTCTAACTTGATATGTTTGGTCTATTGCAGATCAATTCGAAATTGTAGTGGATATGATGAGAAGTTAGGGGATATTTCTAAGATTTCACTTGCATTTTAGTTTCCTAGTTTAGTTGATTTTGGGATATCTCCGAGATTATGTAAAACAGTTTGATATTATCCACAGGGAGGTTTTACCCTGTGGAGAGACTTATATATACTTATGATTTTTGTAATAATGATCATTCTCATGCGTGGGAGAACAAGGATATGGAATTTTAATACAGACTGAAGCAGAATTTGGTGTTTTGTTACAGCTTTAGCTTCTCATTATATCAATATTTTGTTTCATGTTGTGTATATCAATTTGTATCTGGTTAATGACTACTTTAGCTATCTTAATGATGTGAAAATGATATAATTTAATCATTGTTATCCATATCTGGTTTCTTCCTAGTATTTAAAGAACCTGGCAATTGTTTGATTCAGTTTGTGAACGACAGATTTCTCTTCTTCATAAGTTGAATTATAAAATATAAGTTTTTGCATAACAGGTTTCCCTTATTGCAGAGATTTATAAATCATAAAATTGTTATGATTTTTTATGTCTTGTTTGTCCTATTAACAACTCAAAGAGCAGTGCAGCCTATCGTTTACGAGAAGCTTCTGGATTAACCGGTGCGAGTTTCCTTCCTTCGACCAGCTTTGAAGTCATCATACATAGGACAAATTAGGAGCGTTTCCAGGTTATTTTGTCATTTATTTGTTAGTATATTTGTTAGTATTTTTAGTTAGATATATATGTTTATTATAATAGATCGTTTAATTTCAGTTAGTTTTATTTCTTATTCATAAAATATAAAAATCAAAAAATATATCTCGCTGTCTTAGGACATAAAGCACATGAGTTTTACAGGTTTTATTCAAATCTGCAAGTTGTAGATAATGTATATTTGTGAATAAGCTGTAATTCAATTAGTAATTAGACATTTAATTAATAGAGTTAGTGTAATTAGTAGGGTATATAGAATAGTTAGAGTAGTTTATTTTTAGTTTTAGTTTAATTTAGTAGTTTGTTTTAATTAGATTAGTGTATTAGTTTGCTTTTAGTTAATTTGTTTATTAGTTTTAGTTAGTTTAGTTTCTTTTATTTAGTTTTAGTTAGTTTCTTGTATTTAGTGTTAGTTTAGTTAGTTTTATTTGTTTTATTTAGATTAGTTAGTTTATATTAGTTTTCTCTTTGGTTTTCTTAAGACCTTAGGGTGGACAACGGAGCCGTTAAACCCGTCAGGGTGGTTCATTCCAAATGGCTTGGGTTATTTAGACAACCTCGGACCGGTTCCACTCTCTCAATTGACGAACGGACAATTTCGCCCGTCAATAGGGCTATGAGAATAACTCTCCAAAGTTTCCAAAACAAACAGTAGCATCCTGAGTTAGGGACAGTAAAATCTAGTTGTCATATAAGTCTACCTGGGATCCCCCTCTCACACAGGGGTTACGCACGAGGTCGCATTCGGGTGAGCTATGGGGACTAACCCTCCGTGGTTTAACTGATTGTGGTGGTCAGATCGTATTATGGGGATCACTTTGAGGTAAATCCACAATTACTGTGTGGAAGCCTTCTAGTTGATTTCAGGCTCGATACCCTGCCCGTACGTTCGGATCGGACTGTCGATTGTTCCCGCCCAGGGGCTAACTGCGAATTGGTAACCTTAGTGGCCATAATATTTAGGGTCTTACACAAGGTGACGGTGACGGGAAGTCTCACTGTACCTGGAGCAGACATTGATCAAACTCACTCGGGCTCCTTGGAGGGTAAATCCATTAAGCAGGTCGCCATTGTAATTGTTCCACCCTATCCCCACCCCTTATGGACTTCATCACGTGATGTTGGATTTCATCACCAACTAGTACGGTCATCGAGAGAAGGTCATGTTTGCTTGTTTGTGATTCTTAGATTCTATTAGCATATGTTGTTTCTTTTACTTAGTGGACCTTAGGTCGAGTCAGTGTTAATGGCATCAAATCCTGGGAGTACCAACAGAGGAACCCCTTCTTCTGGGGAAACTTATACCTTTCCTTCATTTGGAAACTTTGGTCCCCCATATGTTGCCACACTGAGTCTTCCAGGACTCACTATTGGATTACCATTTTGGTTGTTCCCCACCCCGGTGGTCCCAAATCCTCCCAATGTTTCAGTCGCACCTAATACTTTGGATGTCAATACACCACCCACACATCAACCTCATGTCGACTTTTTTCCTTCTTCTCCCATTAAGTCTCCTTCCATTTCTCCTTCTTTGCCTAGTGAAAGCTCTAAAGCAAGTAGTCAGGTTTATCAGAAGAAGAAGAAGAGCCCGAAAAGGACCAAGGCCCCAACAACATCAGATGTTGGCTCTAAGAAACTAGTTACTGTCGATAGTATTGGGAGTGTTGATGAGGTCAACAAGATTAAAAGGAAGAATCCAAAACCCAAATTCCCTTGTAGCCTTTGTAAGGGTGACCACTTTCTGAGGGATTTCCCCGGTCTTACCTAGGTCTTAGAAATGCGGTCCCATCATCGACCTCTGTCGGTCATGTCGATGATACCCCATCAACTAGTGATGTTCAGATTGGTAAGAAGAAGAAAACTGTCAAGTTCCCTTGCATGTTATGTAAAGGTAATCATTACTCTCACCTTTGTCCTCGCATGGACGAGGCTTCTTCTCTTTTGGAAAAACTTCAGCTTCCAAAAGGTTATCGTGAGCTTTCCTTCGACCCATCATTGGTTGATGGACTGGTCAATCTGGTTCCATCCCCTGTTAGTCTGATTGATCAGGTGGTCAATCTAGTTTCCTCCTCGATTGAACCACGAGCCCAAGTAGCTGGTCCAGTTCCGTCATCGATTAGCCCCTCTCTTCATCAAAAGAGTGAAACCAAAGTGGTCGATCTGTTTTCATCCTCGGTCGATCCCACTCTCCCGTTAGAGAGTGACATGAAAGCGGTCGATATGTTTCCACCCATTGACCCCATTCTTCCCTTGGAGAATGAAACTCAAGTGGTAGATCCAGTTTCACCATCGGTCGATCCCATTCCTCCATTGAGGAATGTCAAAGTGACTAATCCAGTCCCTTCCTCAGTCAGTCCCACTCTTCCTCTGAAAAGTGCTAAAGTGGTCCATCCAAGTCCACCATTGGTTGATCTGATCCAATCATCGGTCGATACTACTCTCCCTCTAGAGAGTAAACCTGATACTGCCCATGTTTTTCTCGTTAATACAGACTCTACTATGCCGGGGGGAATCCCTCCTTCTCCTGAGGAACCCCCTCCAAGTAATGAGGCCATCCTTTTTGATTGGGGTGTGCTAACTGGACCTTGTCTTCCCTCCCACATTCCTTTCCAGATTACAGTATAGGTTCGTGGTCGGGACGTTCCTCAAACGCTGATAGATGAAGGTGCGTCCGTTAGTATTTTGTCTTTTGTTGCTTGGTATGCTTTGGGTTGTCCGCAGCTTGCACCGATTACACAGAATCTGTTAGCTTTTAATAGAACAACTAGTCAACCTTTAGGGATCCTTCCTCAGTTTCCTGTAACTTTGGGAGAGAAAATTGTCTTTATTGATGTCATGGTAGTCTAAGACCCCTTGGATTTCTCTTTACTCCATGGGTGGGATTATGTCTATGCTATGAAAGCTCTTCTATCCACACTTTTTCGTGTGATATCTTTCCCTCACGATGGAAGAATTGTGACTATTGATCAACTTTCATTCATCGGCCCCGACTGGGTTACCTCCCTAAGTGGTTCTTATATGCAGACAGTATCACCCTCACCACATGTCAATTATGTGGCATTGTCTCCCATGATTTCAACTTCTGATGCTTTGGATCTAGTAATTGACATGGTGATCTCTTCGGTAGGGTTATTGGAGCTCGATCTCCCTACCCCTGTCACGACCCTCGACATGTGTTCCTTCCATAGTGATTCTCTTCCATCCGACGAAGATCTCTTGGAAGCCATGATCGAGTTTTGTCCCTTGACATGGTACCCTTCCAGAGCATTATCCTCTTGGAAGATATGATCAAGAAGCAACCATGAGCATAGTTTCTCTTCTCTATGGAAAGCTCATTAAAAAATGAAATAGATGCCACTAGATTTCATGCTGGGGGCAACCACGAGCATGGTTTCTCTTCTCTGTGGCAAGCTCGCTAAAAAATGAAACAGAGGCTTTGAGCATAGTTTTCTTCTCTGTAGCAAGCTCGTTAAAAAATGAAACAACAATCTGGGGATCGAACCTGGAACCTTGAGCATAGTTCTTTTCCTGTGTCAAGCTCGTTAAAAAATGAAACAACAATCTGGGGATCGAACCTGGAACCTTGAGCATAGTTCTTTTCCTGTGTCAAGCTCGTTAAAAAATGAAACAATCACCTCTCCCTTCAAGTTGAGTCTTTCGCCAGATCTCGTAGATGTCAAGTCGAGTCTTTCGTTAGGTCTCGTTTTTGAACCTTCATTTCATCCACCTGTATCCTTTTTCTCCATCTAGCACAGAAATTGGTGACAACCTCAAAGTCGGTGGATGAATTGAAGCTTGGGGGGCATGTCTCTAGCCTTTGATGATCATTCTGGAGCTAAGCCACCAGCTTTCAAGCTGGGGGTATACCGAGCTTAGTCTTTGTTCTTTCTCGTGCTCGTAAATACATGAGAATGCAACTGGGTAAACTTTTATCTCTTTTTCGGACCCGTACAGATACATGATACACGAAAAAGGAACCCCCCTGGAGTCATATTTAAACTCTTTTCAGACTCTCTAAATATGAAAAGATTGTCGAGTGATCTTGCTTCCTTTCACACTCGTTAAAAGGTCAGAAAGGGCGTCTTTCAAGCGATATTTTATCTCTTTTTCGGTCTCGTTAGACTACTGTACGAAAAAGGAACTGAGAGATTTCTCTTTTGAGTGTTTTTCCAAACTCTATAATCTCGAAAAACCTTCGATTTTTCTGTCTTTGGACTCGTTAAAACACACATCGACAGGCCCATATGGGACCGAACCCTTACTTCTTCCAGTTCGTTAAACAAAGGAAGAGGAACTTACCGAAGGTGAGTTATATCGAGCATGTGTTATCCTCCTCAAGCTCATTAAATCAAAAAGAGGTACTCATCTATCTGGATGGGGGGAAAAATTGAAAGGAACAAGCCAAGCAGTCTCTTGAGAACATCATCCATCACTTCTTAGAGTTTCCCTTGAACATGGCACTTTGTCATTTGCACATATCATAATCCGATGAACCTCTGCATTGAGCCAATCCTTTGAGTTTCTTTCACTCCTTTGGATCACCCGACGCAAGTCACATCATCCACTGTATCATCAAGTTTTGGTCCATGTCATGTTTTGTTGTTGTGCCTCAGTGTTCAAGGGAAGTATCCACCTCGAGAGTCAGTTATCCCAAATATCTTGCCTCAAAACCCATGTCAGTCCATGTTCTTTTGATCTACCAAATTACATCTCCATATCTGTTTCGTGTCGTTGATGGGGGATACATCAAGGCCCTCCCTCGACGAGTCTATTCCTGTCGACTTCAACACATTATCCGGGAATTAGACTTAGAAACCAGTTAGTAATTTGAGACCTGCATGCCTCAATGGAAGGCCTCCTCACATTCAACAGTGGGTTTACATCATTGACCCCTGATCGAATGATTCCACGGATGTTCAACCTCAACTCATCTATTCACATTCGCTAGAATGTACTAAGGTACCTTGGGAATCATTGACATTAATGGTGATCTCCCTCTCACTTGTTAACAATTCACACCATTGACTGGTAATCAAGTGGTTTCTGCCATGTTCGACATCAAGACATCTATTCACATGGTTAGGTTTGTACCACGTTGGGATTGGTGAGAAGACCCTGGGTTGAGTGATCACTTTGATATATGCTTTGCCCAGGCTGCAAAGGAGTTTCTATCAAAGAACACATACACTGTCACATAGATCCACTTTGTATTGGTCATGGCTATGTCTTGTCATCTCGTAGATCCACCGTGTATTCTTTGTGGCTATAATCAGTTCATGTCATTAAAGTATAGATCCACAGTGTATTTTCAGTGGCTATACCTTCTTATCAATACAATTATGGATCCGCAGTGTATTTTATGGTGGCCATATCTTGCAAGTCTTGATCACCCAAGCATAGGTATGCATGCCTTGGGTTTTGAAATATGTCATGATACTTGTTGGATGTTGTTTGTGCAGCTTTTGTCAGGTTCTCTGAGTCTATACCCTTTCTTGAGAGTCTACAAAGCATTTCAGTTATCAGTTCGCATCTTCTAACTTCATACTTTGGGGGGCAATCTGTTACACATCAAAATTACTCACTTTGATAGTGTCGCAAGTGTCGTCATTACAAAGGTTGCAAGTGTCACATTTTTCTCACAAGGTTGCAAGTGTCGCATGTTGCTCGTAAGTGTCGTAGGTGTCAAAGAAAGCATACTGCCATGATGCCTATGTCATGCCTATAACGACATGAGGAAGACACTTAAAACACCTCAAACATTTGATTTGGAAGAGGAGAAATGAGTCAGTAGACTTGCAAACCTTTTTCCATCTGAAAGCACCTCAAAAACTGAGTTTTTGGAGGGGAGCGCTCCCCCTTACACTATCTCGAAGCACCAGCGCTCCCCCTTACACTGTCAGGGAGTGTTATAACGCTCCCCTAGCCCTTTTGAGGGAGCGTTATAGATTTTGAGAGCATTGGTGCCCCCCTTAAGCCTACTAGGGAGTGCTACAATGCTCTAATGGCCCTTTTGAGGGAGCGCTACCTATTCTGGGAAGTTGTTAAGTTGTTGAGATGAATGGGGGAAGCATATTTTCATTCTTGGAAGGCAGTTGGATTCGAATCCCTAGTCCAGCCATGATATTAGGGAATATCCTCAACTAAAGGAGGAAAATCCTCAACTTTCCCAAGGATATCTCAATTGGTTGAAGCCTCTCCAAGGCTGAATAAGCAAGCTTTCTAATGGTGAAAGAGAAAGGGAAAAGAGAGAATCACACCAAACTTATGATCTCATAAGTGGTGGGGGAAGAATTGAAGATATGAAACTTATGATCTTGGAGGAAACTCATAGCCAACCAAAGGAGAGTGATCAGTGAAGCTGCTGTTATCCAGGTTGTGGATCTTTCAGGCAAGGATTAGACGAAGAGGACTTGACGAAGCTGTCGCATTCGCATCTACGATTGTAAGTACTACTGTCGTTATTCTCATCAATATGACACGCTTGGCCTGTTTCTTTCTAGTTTGTGTCTAATGTCACATGAACTTATCATTTATTGATAGATCTGTTTTCAAGCTAATATCAATAGAGTAGGAAGTGGTCGTATCTTGTTTTGTCCACAGAACTCGGTGAGGAGCAAAGGATTGGAGCGCAAATCGGAGCGTGCAGGGACAAATGTCGATAAAAGGTACTTCTGTCATCCTTCCTTCTCATGTGTTAGTTTAGATAGATTTGAAAGGAGGTCAGTGTCCATGTTAAGCATTTTCTGTCTAGAGTTAGGGTCAAGCTCTTAGAGGCGATCTACCTGTCCGCAGGAAGATTTTCCTGCAACACTCTTAGCTTGCAGATGTATTTCTTCTTCTCCTCCTCTCTCCCCTCCCTACACACCCAGCTAAATATCTTACAATACCATCAGGATCTCACACACAACACTTCTCTCTCACACAATAAAAAGGAACTCTCGACCAACTTAGCACCAACTCGGAATGAACCCCTCTTCCCTAATCTAGGTTCTTATTTATACATTACAATGACTCATCGACAACCTTAGGCTGAAACCTAGGTGTCAAAACTATAAGTACAAAAACCCTAGGTGTCTAAAACCCTAGGTCAACTTGACTCGCGTTTTCTGGGCTTCGCCAACCTTTCTTTCCATCTTTCCCGCGAGGTGCTCAAAAGCATCCATTGGTGGCTTTTTCCACTTGTTGAGTTTCTCATGATCCATCTTCCTTTCTTATCTGTCTTCCCCAATCTAAAGGTCTATAACATGATCGCCCTATAAAAATACCTGACCAAGACAAAGGGAAAGAATTCTAAGATAATCCCCCAATCATGGACGATGAACCTCACGCAGTCCACCCTACTCCATGTCATGAAGATTCCACACTTTGGTAGACACCAAGAAGTCAATGCCTATGTCAAGATGTTGTTTTTTTGTTACCATGGCGGCTATCTGTGGCTAAACTATCGTATCACAGTTGATCCGATGCTGATCAAACAGATCACAGGGTTGAGTATGCAAGGACCTGATCCATAAGATTTTTACCTACGAAAATCCATGGATTGCGCTCTAGCACAAAGGATCAAGGACACCTATGGTGATGTCGAGAAGGGGACGTGAGGCTACAAGGTAGCTTCTATCCAAAGTGGCGCATTATGCCTTTCCTATCAACTAATTGCAGGAAAGTTAGTAAGAAAGAACCGACCTACCCAAGTCATCGACTTTGTAGTTGACCTTGCAGGAAAGTGCACAGAAGGCCTTCAAATGAACTAGGTGAAGTACCTGGTGAACCAATTGGAACTTGACTGCAGAGAAGTGCAATATCAAGGTTACGAATTCCATTTTAGTTGGATTTTGATCCTTATCGCATTCGTCGCTTGGGATATGCCAAAAGATGCGACCTTCCCCGACATCAATCCATTTGAACCACTGGCTATGAAGTTCATTACATTGTGGTATTCAAGCGATATGAATAAACTGTGGCAGTCAAATGTTGTTTTTCATACCTACTACAATCAGCTGAAGATAGCCATATAGTCAGAGCCTCGCATGAATCCAAACACTCTACATCAGTTCAGGACTTTGATGAAGTTCAGCGCAGATTGACATTTCATTTATATTACAGCACGCGTCGATGAACATAAGCAACAACTTCAGTCCTACTACAAGCTGATGGAGGAGGACCTGGAGGAGATCACTAAGGACGGGTCGATGAACCTCCTTATTTCAGGAGACCCTATGGAGATATCTGACATAGACAGCCTAGAAACAACGCATGATACACCCAGACCCAACAAGACAAAGAAGACCAAAGAGGTCTCGAGAACTAGACAACGCATCCGTGAAGACTACTTCCATATCACCAGAGTGAGGAGGTGATGGCGAAGAGTTAGATGAAAAAGAAGTCGAATAGAAGAAAGGATATGAGGTTGATCCCCTGAAGAAGAGGAAGGGTTTGCCTCTTAAACCTTCTTCTCAGAAGAAATCAAAATCCATCGTGACCAAGATGCAGACTACACACACTCTTCATGATTTTGATTTCAACATAGCAACCCTGAACGATGCTTCGCTCGAAATAGAAGAGAAACAAGAATCTAAGAAGGAGGATATGTACAATAGAATTGAGGTCGAGCTCCAAGGGGTACAATAGGCCCTTAATTCAAGTCGCATAGTCTCCACTGTGCCCCTACCATCAAGAGAACCAGAGTTGGGAGATGAACCAACCCAACTCCATTGACGAGCTGATACATTCGAAGCTCACCTTCAACGAGCACAAGAAGAAACCGAACAAGCCACCCAGGACTTGAAGCAAGTGCAAGGCATACTTGTATATAAATGTAGTGCTGCAGAATAGGAAAATCTTTCTCTCCAAGTGAAGTTCGATGAAGAGAAAGCACAGATGCAGCAAGGAAAGGAACAGTTGCTCGCAGAGAAACTTGAAGTGAAGGAAGTGGTCAACAAATCACTTCGCTCTATGACAGTCTTAGAAATCAAGGCAGAAGATCGAGTTACACATCAGGTATAAAAACTCACAGAAGCCATCCAATAGCTACAACAATGCATAGCAGACTTGGAGCTATGCACTGTACCCAAAACCCCGCAAGATGTAAGGGACCAAAGAGAATCAATTGCTCGCAGCGCAGTTGAGAGACTAAAGGCCCTTTCTATGGAATGCAAGTAGCTGAGTGACCACAGTGCCCTGACATATGAACAACTTGCTGAGAATCCATAATTAAATAAACTGGAGTCCCAGCTCTAGGAAGTGAAGCAGCAAGTAGAGACACTATAAGCGCAGATGAATCTCATGTCAATTGTGGAAAGAATGAAGCGATCTCAAGAGAAACACACCACCCAACAACAAATACACGCTATACATAGCAAAGTTATGGAAGTAACTCAGAGGCTCCAACCTTTACAAGAAAAGGCTTACCAATTGTTTATAGAAGTAGAAGGTAGAGGAATAGAACTAGAACAGGTTGTCACTGCAGTTGAACAATGCCTAGAAGGACTCGTCAATGACGCAGTCATCCAAGAATTTGTTGAACAGGAAGTCATGGCACAACAACAAGTCGAAGAAACTCAAGCCAATCTCAAAGCATTCGAAGCAGAACTAGTTAGACCAAAGTGACTCGGGACGCATCACAGGTGAGTGTTGGGGGCCTGTTGGCCCTTGACCAAGTTTTGAGGGTTCTTGGTCATGTTTGAACTATTTTGGGGGACTTCGATAGGCTGTAGAAGGTGGAGAGAAAGACGAAGCAGATATCATGGGATCTCGATCCCTTTTTGGGTCCTTTTTCAGTTATGGGATTATGTAATGGGCATGGGATGTTGGCCCATGGGTTTACCTATGCTTAGGCCTATTTTGTAATGTATAAATAGAGATCTAGGAAATGTAAGAAGAGGCTGCTAGTAAGTGGTAATATGATGCTAAGTGCTATTGTTTGATCTGTGTGATCAAGAGACTGTAAGAGCTTTGTGCATACTATGAGAGACTTGCAGAGCTAAGTGCAAGTAGTTGTAACAGATTGTGGAAGGCTTTGTGTTGTAATGCAAGGAAGGAGGATCTAGTGGGCTGCGCAGATCTCTTGTCCTCTGCGCAGTGGGATTTGGATGCTCTGTGCCTATAAAAATCTTGACTGAAGATAATAAATAAGAGAAGAGTTGGTGGACATAGCCACAGGGCAGGGGTGAAACACGTATATGATGTGTTGCTCAGTTTTGTGCAATATGGTGATGTGTTTATGTGTTACCTGCTAAGTTCTTTTGTAGATTTGTTATGCTTTGTTCTTATAATGACTATGGATGCTATATCCGACCTATGTGAATGTGATTAGTGCTTGAATCTGCTAGATCTAATCTATCTCTTATGCTAAGTGCTTAGACGTATTCGATTTGAACAAGTGTTGTGGTGCTCTATTTTATCTATGGAGTAGATAGTGGTTAAATATTGATGAACTTTCGGTGCTAAGTGATTTTTTAAGTATTACAATCACAGATATGTGTCCTAGATAAGGTTGCAGACACTAGAGTCCTACAACCACCCCCGCCTCTACCTCGGGTGAGACTTCATCTGCTTCGCAGGTTTTTCTGAAAGGGTCGGTAGTTAGGGTTTTGTTGGTGCGTTGTTGTAACATTGAACCCTGGGTCTACTCTGTGCCAACAACTAGAATTAATCATGAAAAACTATATTGAGCTTAAAAAGAGAATGAAATATTATCTATAACTAATTAACAGTCATGGAAACTACAAAAATTACAAAAGGGTCCTTGAGCCCTCTTGAGTGGGCCCTACCCCAAAAGCACAAGGAATCTTGAGAAAACATAACAAGATGAAATCAAAATCATATTTACTCCATTTACATCAATAGTACATCAAGAGAAAAAAGGATTTGAATATTCGACAAAAGTCTTCAGAAAATCTCAATATAATGTTTCTCAAAAATTATATATCCCCTCTCTCCTAGACTAGAGGTCTATATATATCTTGAGAGTTCAACCTCCATTCATAAATCGAGGAGAGAAGTGAGTAAATGAGGGATCTCAACCCATTACATCTGTATCTCCAACTTCTATTGATTAGGAGTGGTCATTGTTATCAGACAAATCGGTAGGTGCGGACAATAATAGATCTCCCTAGATCCACCTAGATCTAGAACAAAAAACACCAGAACATGACACTTTCCTTAAGTTTTAAATATTGAATTTACTAACTAAAGAGAGATAGGTGACAAACCATTTAAATGTCGCTTCCTCTCGCCATCTCCATCCTAGCTCCGTTCCAACGCTCATACAATGATGATCTTGCAAAAGAACGCAACCAACCAAAGTGATAGAAATAACATAAACTCAATATAAACCTATGTATGTGATCAAGGAATCATACAATAAAACACAACAAGCTTTATAGGAAAGAATCATATTAAATGTGAAAGAGAGATTACAACCATGGCCTTGATGTCGTAAGGTCCCTTCCAACTGTTCTTCGTTCCCCACACACTTCTTGCTCCAAGGATTCTAAGATCATAGATCTACTAATATTCACAATCTATATTGACAAATCAAATATCAAAGCCACTTTAAACAAGCCAACAATTCCAAGCCAAATCTAACTTATCCAAGCTCAAGAACCCCTTCTCCATGAGAGCTCCTCTCCTTTTATAAGTTGAAGAGGATAAGGTGAGGAGCTTAGGATGATCCCACTAAATCATGAAAGTGAGTAAGATCCAAACCATTCGGATGCCACCTCACCATGGAAGTTTCTCCTTCTATAAGATTCGAGAAAACGCTCATTTTTCCCACGTGTAATCATTCTCGCACCCTACCTATAGAGCAGCCTGCGAACAGTTCTCACCTTAAGTGTGGGAAGCCTATGAGAATCAAGCATTCTCGCACCCTAATACATAGGCAGCCTGTGAACTTCCTTTTTTACAGGGTTTTTACAAAGGAGAATGCAACTTCTTTTCTCAGGAAAAGTTAATATCCCTTCTCTCTTCAAGAACTCAGGCCACTGACCCCTCTGAAGGCAACATATAGGTTTACATCATTAACGGTCATAGGGATGACGAAAATAATGTGTAATAGTCATTAACTCACAAGGAGCGCCCTAGAGGTAGGTGGGGATAATGTCCCTTGATTTTTTGTTGGAATATCCTTGAGGGAAAGAAAATCCCCTATTTGTAGGAGGTTTAAACCCTTGACTCGTGAGGTTTGACTTGCTTGGATCTATACACATCTTTTGACATAAAAATTAGAGCAAAAATACACATTATACACAAAAATTCACCTCAAGACACATTCACTAAGCAACATGTAAAAATATCCATTCAAATTACTATTAAATGTGGTCAAAAACAAATATTAAGTCATATTATGGTGGAAAAATGTGCCAAAGATGAACCTTTGGAATAGGCAATAATTGTGTTCATCACTAGGAACTACAGGCACGTCCCACCCGCAGTCACCTATGTGGTTCCCTAGGAAAGTTCACTAAGGCTACCACCTAACAATCAATGGCCAAGAGAACAATCATAGGTATGAATGAACATAAGGGAAGGGTGACTAATCGTGAAGTTATGAAGGGGTTAACCAACAAAACCTCTATATATGTAGCAATCAAAGCGGTATCACAAACACCAAAACAAGCATAAAGGGGTAATATCCCTAGTTGCCCTGAGGTGACCTCGTGCTTAACTCTTGTGTTATAGGAGAATCCCGACACACTGGTTGCAAGAATGGATTTTGAAGTTCTTTAATGAATCCTAATTTTCTTTATGTGACCTTGGAGAGTTTACTTTCCAATCTTATTCCAAGGCCCTATGCTTAGCTATTGTTGGTTCATTATAAAAGGAACGTGTCTAATGAATTTTAAATTACACATTTTCTTTTTAAGGTTGTTTCTTAAGTCCAATGGTAACGGATTAAACTTTTGTGATGTTTTGACTCTTGACCCAACCAAACAATGCAAGAATGATAATGCAATTTTTTTCCTTCAATGAAATCTAGCTATGGGAGGGTAAGAGATTTTTCCATTTTTTTTGCAAATTTAAAACTGACCTCACACACACCAAACATCCAACAATCACTTCAGATTTGAAACCAAACAATTCTCCTAGTTCATTTTATTTACTAGTTCTTCAAAGGAAATCAAGCATGCAACAAAAATTTTGTCTTTTTTGGGTATTTTGATTATTATTGTTTTTTAATCAAAATGCACAAGTTCCTGATCTAAGAAAGAAACAAAAATGTAACAGGAAAAACTAGCAAGAGATAGTAAGAAAATTGTTTGTAGGAAATTGGAAGTGAGGTCGGATAAACCACGGGGTATTCACTCAGTGAACCTATGAAATAGCGTCTTCGTTCACGGGATATTAAAGAATACCCCTAATTTCACTAGATATTGATAAATACCTCCCAAAATCCTTTTGTTGAACCCCCTTCCCAGTACATCTTTTCAATAAAAGAAACCCCTATTTTTACTAGATACCCCTTTTTATACCCCAAATACCTATAAACCCCCTAAGACTCCACATCCCCCCCCTAATACCTACAATATATTGGCTTTATTTTTCACAATTTAAGAACCCCCTTTATGAATGAACGTGATAAGATATTGGTCAACAAGGTGAAGCCCCCGTGGAATCAACCCACCCCAATGTCACTAACAAGATCTCACCCAACACTCACCTAGGAGGGTTGATGATGCACAATAATTACACAAGGATAACTAATGCAACCAATGACAGGTACTACTAGATCTCTTCAGATCAGTTGGGTTCTCTTCCCAACTTAAATGAAATTCTCAGACAACAATGAACCTGTCCAAGAAATGGAAATTAAACCACACAAATGCACTCAAAAAAAACTTGAAGGAAACTTATCTACCCAAAAACACTTAAACAAAGACAATTCCAGATCGAAATAGATCATTGCAAAACCCTATTGCTCGGAGGATAGACCTAACCTCAAAGTTCTTGTTTTTTCTATGCAAATCTGCATTTTTTACAGATCCTCGTGAGACATAGGCTTATTGACAGGTGAGGGGCCTCATGGGATAGCTACGATGCAACAAGTGAGGGCCTGATTTTTTTTTTGTTTCTTGAGGAAGATGGATTTGTTCTAGATCTTCAAGATTTGTGTCAAATCTCTCAAATATACTGGATCTATGCTATGGAATGATCAATGGAAGAAAATCAAAGGAAAATCGCAATCAACGGATGGAATGATTGGAAAAGAGACTCAAACTAGAGAAGAATTGTTCCCCAATGGAGTCGCTAGTTCTTTTATGGGACAAATTCTAACATGGATCTTTCTAAATAAACCACAAAACCTCCCTAGGATTATCCTAGTAATCATGATAGAAAAGAGGTAGATTCCTATGGTTTTTTAGATGCAAGTAAATTCTTTCCTTTTAGCAAAGAAGGAGATGGATCATACCTTTAGACTAACAGTTTTCCTAGCATGTCTCGGTTTTTGTAGCTCTTGAGATCTAGCTACAAATCCTACAATCTTGCTTCATGCATACAAGGATACAAACAACCACCTATCTACTATCCTTCTAGTGTTAGGAAAATTCAATCTACTAGATCTACTTTGATCTATCACTTATAAGATCAGATCCAAACCATTCATGAATAGAACACAAATAATCTAAGAAAAACCAATGATCTATTGATAATTAGGAAGAAATTACAACATATCCATACCTTAGGTGGTGATACCTTCCTCCCTTGACTCCTTCCTCCTTGCTTCTCCCTTCAACTTCTTGGTCAAACTAGGCTCACTAACTTCTAGCTATGATGGACATGACAAGAAAATCTGCAAATGGACAACATAACATTGCTCTTGAATTCTCTTCCCTTCTTGCCCGAAACGTGTGTTTGTTATATAGTTCTTTTGAGGAGGCTTGGGACAATTTCTATTTCTTCTGGAGACCACTAAAGAATCGAATGATGTGAGTTCCTAGGAATTTTCCATGAAGATACAACTCATCCCTCACCTATCACCTCGTAACTCCCCGAATCTAGAAGTTTTACAAAGCCTCGCTTGTTGAGCTACTAGTGACCAGCGAGGGTCCTTGCCTGTTGTCTACTAGGTGTCCCGTGAGGGTCTCCAAAAGGGCTGAAATCTTAAGCAAAATGTGCATTTTGTCTTAAATATTCTTATGGATTCTTCTCTGGCCTATAGGGTGGAAACTATGGCTATAAAAAAAGGCTCTATTCAATGTCGTGTGTAAATATTAAGAATGGACATGTTTTAAAACTCAAGTCAAATCACTAAAAAAAAACACCCCAACTAGCAACATAAATGTGATTTCAACATTTCAACAGACAGATTGGGGTTTGATGAAAGACATTGCATGCAGGACATGGATGCCATATTCAAACGAAATGCATGAAGTTTTGGGTTCTCGGTTGGGTGAGCATTGTGTGCTCGGATCAAAACAAGACTTGTGAGATTTCAAAAAATAGCTAACCTTTGTTTTCTACCTATGAATTCTTCTCTTGGTAGATGAGAACATAGTTACCGGTTAAACAAGAACTGTGACCTCAAAATGAGAACTCTAGCCCTTAAAACCCATATTTTTGCACAAAAAAACATGAAAACCAACCCCCAAATCAAAAAGTGGTGCTATTGGTAGCAACATTTTTTTTAACCGGGTCAAAATTACAACTTTTTTCAAGCATGGCCTTAAAAATTCAAATAGTTGCTCAAAAAAACCTTAAAATCAACTCCCAAATCAAAAAGTGGTGCCACTGGTAGCACCATGTTTTTTAACCAGGTCAAAATTACAACTTTTTTCAAGCATGGCCTTAAAAAATCAAATAGTTGCTCAAAAAAACCTTAAAATCAACACCTAAATAAAAAAGTGACGCTACCTAAAGCAAAATGTTTTTTCTAAACATTAAAATTATAACTAATTACGACCTAATTGAAATGGTGGCCTTCACAACAAATCCCTATGCAAATAAAAAACCCAAAATTAAAACATAAATGATCACTTGAAAGATTATTTACTAACTTTTATTTTTTAATTTACATCACATTTTTTTTAAATGAATAAAACACACATTTAAAAAAATATATTTAAAAACCTAAATAAATA
>JZKD02S1672679.1:201864-231058 GCA_000966675.3 Picea glauca | reverse complement strand
AAATAAAGGAAAAAAAAAGTTTTTAAAAAAATATTGTAAATACATTATAGATAAAAAGATTTAAAATATCAAAAAACAACTTAAAAAGCAAAATAAGTTAGTAACTATGTTTGAGACAAAGCTCAATCAATTACTTATTAAATCTGAGATTATTAGTAACATTACAGATTTGAACTTTTTCGTAAATTTTATCTTACCACATTTGTGTGTTGATATTTCTTCAAATCATTTTGGTGACATTGGCTTTAGTTTATGAAATATCTTACCATGTGTGTTGGTATTTCTTCCAATCATTATGGTGACATTGGCTTTAGTTTATGAAATAACAAGATGTAAAACGCTAAATTTGCATTGGAAAAATGTTGTTACAAGAGATCTATATAACAGGTTGCTAACCTTTGTCTCTGCCTATGAATGCTTATTAACTCACCCAATTACATCAACATTGCCCTGGTTAGTACTATTATAGCTTTGAACATTTTCTAATATTTATGCTAAGATTGTAGGTTAAAAAGATAAATTTGCATAGTAAAAACGTTGCTACAAGATATATGTAAATTTAAAATGGAAATTATGCAACTTGAGAATTTTTATTTTCAACTCTGACAAATACTTCAGCTCTCATTTTGTTAACAACATCTACAAAGATTAATGATCTACCGGGTGCGGTTCATTCTTTCAGGTAACTCTGCTAGACTCGCACTGTAATTTAAAAATGTATATTTCACTCTTCCTTTCAAAGTAAGTCCCAAGATTAAAAGAAATATAAATTGAAAGACCGTGAGACAAGGTTTTGCCTCCTGAAATCTAAAGGGTTTCACTGTGAAACATAGAAGAACAATCGACATAATCATCAGTGCTCTTAATGCCATCTTTCAACTAATTTGTGTGTTAAGCCAACCATCTTCAACTGCAATGGCATGGATGGCAACTGAGCCCACTCCTTCGATCCACATGCCCCTTGGATTGAGCTGAACTTATTTCAATTTAAGGGAAAGTATGTTATAGAGCGACTGATGATGGTGTTGTTATAAGAAAATAGAGGAGCAAACATGGTTCACAAATTACACATCAATAATATTCATATTACATTATATTTTTGCACAATTACTATACAATTATATAGTTAAATTCGGATCCAACTTATTCTAAACATAGAGAGAGGAGTTGAGAGAATCTCTCAACAACCTCCAACAAACCTAAACCAATTATATTCTAAGCATTATTCCAACACCTCCCATAATGCTTACATTACAAATATTATATCATAATTACAATACTCAAATTTCAACATAGAATTTTTTCTTGATACGGTTTTCATCAGCTTCGAGCTTCCCTTTCAACTCATTTAAAATAACAACGCTTCTGACCATCATTGACGAATTTGTAGAATTGACACTTCTCAACCTCCTAAAGGATAATCTAGATACTGAATTATCCTATAGATACACTACCATATGTGGAATTCCCCCGAAGAGAAAATTTCGACAGTTATATAGGTCAGTGATCTGATTACTAGATATTTTTTGTAGTCAATCATACAACTCACCTTCTTTAAATACATCTACAACAATATACACAAGGATAACCAGTAATAGACGATCTTGAAGCACCGAAGTACAACAAGAATCTCCATCTTTTAACATACTTGTAAACATACTTAACTAGTGAACATATTCTTACATGGCACTGAAATATGTCAAGAACTACTAGCTTGAGATATGTTAATATGTTCTTTGGGCAGTTCTTCATCATTTAATTTTTGCACATCACAAATTATAAAGCTAATACATACTTTAATACACACTTACATCACACACAATAAATCTTCACATATGTTGCAACCAGTCAAACACCTTCTTACTGGCTCCATTCTCGCTATCAGAGCCATCACGTGCCTCACACAAAGGGAGCTTCATTGCAATCATCTGCTCATCATCGTCTTCAGTAAAATTACTATGAAAGAAGCCATTGTGAATCCAATCTAAATTTATGAGATCAATTGAGAAAACAACAATGGGATCAACCTTGGAATGGTATGCCAGAATCACTGGAAACTATAATTTCATCCATGCAAACAAATTTGCAGTTGATGGTGGTTATTAAATTTGAGTTGACCCTACTAATCCCATGAAAAAGATATGTTCTGGATTATCAAAAAAAAACTTAGCAATTCCATATTGCAAAAAGAAAGGTCATCGAATAGAGTACACTAGCGGCTTCGGTGGTTATTCAAAATTCTCCCTTGGCACTCCTGCGACACGGTTGTCTCTCTCAGCAGGCAATACACACAGCAAGGCAGACAGTGGTTTCTTCTAGACAACGATTGACTCCAGCATCAAATAATTCAATCCACTCTCCTATGCTAACCTATTTACAGAGGATCATCAATCACAACTCTCACATTTTCCTAGCTATCTCGTGAGGGATTTAAGCCAGTACAGGCTCTAATACCATATAAGAAAATAGAGGAGCACACATGGTTCACAAATTACGCATCAATAATATTCGTATTACATTACATTTCTGCACAATTACTACACAATTATATAGTTAGATTCAGATCCAACTTATTCTAGACATAGAGAAAGGGGTTGAGAGAATCTCTCAACAACCTCCAACAAACCCAAGCCAATTCTATTGTAAGCATTAGTCCAACACTTGTTAGCGAGTGTAATTAGAATACCTACGTGCAAGTCACCATCGTGAACACTTAAGATGAAGACGAGTCATCCATTGCAATGTCATATACACTACAGTGCACCATCCACCGTCATTTAAAAATGGCAATGGCAAAACAACATGGACAAATATGGTGATGGCATTTTAATTTGGGTTTGATAATGTAATACGTGAAGCTTTGAAAATATTTGAGATTTTTGTGGGTTTTTAATCACTTGTTTATTCTAGCAAATATAGCCATACATCAAGACCAATTTAGGCATTTAAATTATTGGAGAGTAATAAAAAATCAAACCATTAAATTAAAAAATTGCAATTTTTTTTTTAATTTCTAAATATATAGATATTTTTGACGAAATTTTAACAAAGTCAATGAAAGTGGATTCTGAAGGGAAAATCATAGTGACCAATAAAGTATACAAAACTAAAACCCATTATAACCTCTTTATCTAAGTTAAGGGGCAAATCGAGTCAATTTCTTTCGGCCTCGACATTTTGTGTGGTAGAGGATCTTCACTGCTGTATATGCTTGCCTGTAAAGTTGGTTCCGATCCCACCCGTTATACATCTCATCTATTACTTTAATACGTCCCCTAAAATGATGCGCGTTGACCCTACACGCAAAGAGATAGTCTTTGATGCGTTTGATTGTCCGCGTCTACTCCACTTAAAACGCGACGAAACATATAGGGCCCAGTGGAACAATTGGAGACTGGGCGGATAACCTAGGGACGAAGGGTTTAATGTGGATACTATACCTCTGCACTCATTTTTCATCACCATTATCTCCCAAATCTCCGGCGTTTCTCAGACTCCTAACTCATATCCTTTCGCAGTCGACCATCAAATTTCCTATTTTTCGAATTCGCAATGGCTTACTTACCAACTGTATCCTCAATCCCCCCAAGCCACAGTGAAACTGAAATTGAAGTTGAAAGCAATCGGCCCTCTGCCTCCGCCTACGCCGCTGCTTATCCCAGCAACAATCACTACTACCAGGTTTTTATAAACCATCGTGGGCCTGATGTCAAGAAAACCTTTGCCAGTTATCTGTACCGTCGCCTTATTTCACATGGATTGAAAGTCTTTCTGGACGAGAGGGAAATGCAAGAGGGAGAAAAGATAACTTCTCAAATTGAAGGTGCTATCAGAAGCGCCTCCGTCCACGTCGCCATTTTCTCTCCACGATATACAGAATCAAAATGGTGTTTGAATGAACTGGTGCTCATGGTGGAATCGGGTAGTACCATTATTCCCGTATTTTACCGTGTCAAACCTTCCGATCTCAAACGGAGGCAAGGCGAAAATAGCTTGTATGCAAAATCCGACTGTGCTACTATCGAAAAGTGGAGAGCTGTTCTTTTTCATGTTGCAGAAATAAGCGGCTTTGAGCTGGAGGCCTTCAATGAGTGAGAACTCAACCTTTCCCCTTGGCATTGTATTACTTTATGTCTAGATATACGAAGACGTTTGTTTCTCACTAGCTATAATTATGTTCTTGTGAATAACCAGCAACGAGGGGGAGCTGCTGGATAAGGTTTTTCAGCGTGTATTGAAAGAGGTAGAAAAATCGATCTTTAAAGTCGCCAAATATCCATATGGTGTGGATGAAAAGGTTAAAGATTTTGAAAATACTGTCCTATTGCAGCAGCAGCAGCAGAGTGGGAAACCTCGAGTAGTTGGAATTGTTGGGTTGGGTGGAATAGGGAAGACAACCCTTGCAAAAGAACTCTTCAATAGGAACAGTTCAAGTTACAGTAAATCCTGCTTTTTATCAATTGCCAGAGAAAATAGAGATGAGAACTCTTTAATTTTTTTGCAGAAAAAACTTTTTCAGAGCTTGACTGGATCAGATCTGGGGTCAGGCAATATAGATGAAGCTATAGAGAGACTTAAAAAACATACATATTTTCAGGCCTGGATAATTTTAGATAATGTAGATAATATGAATCAGGTAGATGCAGTTTTGGCCTTTCAAACTGTTCTCAGCTCGGATAGCTTAATATTGATCACATCTAGAGATAGAGGTGTTCTCACAAGATCCGGAGTACAGAACTCATCAATTTATAAGTTATCCGGCCTAAATACACAACATTCTCTAGAGCTCTTCTGTTCACATGCCTTCGACCGGCCCAATCCACTTCCAGGATTTGAATCTCTTGTAGATAAGTACGTAAAATTCTCTGATGGACTGCCTTTATCTTTGGAAGTGCTAGGGGCACTTCTTCGTGGAGAAAATGACAAAGATTCCTGGGAAACCCATTTGGATAGACTTCAACAAATAGTTCCGAGTGATATACAAAAGATACTCAAAATTAGTTACGATGGACTTGATCCAGACGAAAAAGAGATATTCTTAGACATTGCCAGTTTTTTCATAGGAGAAAAGAAGGAAATGGCAATAAGAATATGGGACGGATCGGGTTGGAAAGGTTGGCTGGCGTTCCAAAATCTTCAGAAGAAATCTCTTGTAGAGGTGGACAGTGAAAATAAGATTAAAATGCATGACCACCTTCGAGATATGGGAAGAACGGAGGCTTCAGGATTGCCGCGTCGTGTTTGGCGTTGGACAGAGAATATTGATGATCTGTTGGAGAAAGTATATGTAAGTGCTCACCTAATTCAAACCTTTATGAATTGTTAAATAAAAAGCTCTGTAAATTTTCTAATTCTTGGTAGATGTTCCAGGATGAAAAGGTAAGGGGAATTAGGACGGCTCGTGATCATGAGTTACGGTACAAAAGGAGTCCTAATAAACTGCACATTAGAGAGTTGCAACTTCTTGATGTTGAAGATGGTGAATTGGTACCCATTTTGGGGAGTCTGCGCTCACCAAAACTCATATGGCTTCGCTGGCGGAATTGTTCCTACTCGTCTCTGCCTTCTCGTGTTCCAAAGGAGAATTTAAGGGTTTTAGAAGTGAATAGCAGCGTTCTGAAAAGATTGTGGCAAGGCAAATCCCAGGTAAATAGAGATTTGTTGAATTAAAGTTTGTATATTCAATCACTATTGATTTAGCAACAAGGAATCTCAAATTTGCAGGGTTTTGTAGAAGATAATCGTCAAAATGTTTCTTATAGTTGAATCCGTCATCATTTTGCAGGCACCTTTGCAGTTGCGAGAGTTGGTTATAACTTCTCCCCTTTCAAAGTTACCAAAGTCCATAGGGCAGCTGAAGCACCTCGAACTGATTATCCTCAAATGTCCATCGGGTAATCTCAAAACTTTGCCCAATGAACTTTGTCATCTGCAGTCGTTGAAACGCTTCGAGTTAACAAACTGCTCAGAAATAAAGTCACTGCCAAATTCCTTCGGGGACTTAACAAACCTGGAGCACATCGATCTGTCTGGGTCCAAAAAATTGGAGAGGCTTCCAGATTCCTTCGGGTATTTAGCAAACCTGGAACATATCGATCTGTCTGGCTCCCAAAAGTTGGAGAGGCTTCCAGATTCCTTTGGTTGTCTCCGGTCGTTGAAACGCTTCAAGTTAACAAACTGTTCAGAAATGAAGTCGCTGCCAGATTCCTTGGGGTATTTAACAAACCTCGAACACATCAATCTGTCTTGCTCCAAAAATTTAGTGGGGCTTCCAGATTCCTTCGGTTATCTGCTGTCGTTGAAACGCTTCGAGTTAACAGACTGCTCAGAAGTAAAGTCACTGCCAGATTCCTTGGGGTGTTTAGCCAACCTCGAACACATCGATCTGTCTAGGTCAGAAAATTTGCAGAACCTTCCCAATTCCTTCGGAGATTTAACCAGGCTCAAATATCTCGGTTTAAGCCGTTGCAATAATTTAACCATCTCCAGCAAAACACTTGGAAATATCAACACGCTTGAATACATAAATCTTTCCTATTGTAAGAAAATTGAGGTATTGCCTCTCCAAGTCGCCCATCAACGGTCCCTGGAAAAATTATATTGTCCTTTCCTGGAAATGGTGCCGTCTCCTCTGTGTGGAAATTTGAAGGAATTGAAGCTCCGTAATGGCAGTAATTGCAAGGAATTGAAATGTTTGCCAATTTCCACTGAACTCTTGACTCAATTGACTAAGTTGACAGTCAATGAATGTGTATTCAGCGAGCTGTCTTCTGGAAAGGTTGAAGGAGAAACAGAAACATCAAGATTAAGACAGTCGAGAGGGGAAAGAACATTAAGTAGTTTGGCCTCTTCCATTGACATGTCCAAGCTTTTGCAGCTCCGACACTTAGAACTGTACAAAACAGAAATATCAGAGGTATCATTTGCTCAAGGTTTTTGCCCCAACCTTCAAAATCTCCTCATCAAGTCTTGTAATCATCTCGTGAAGGTTGGAACATTGCCAAATGCACTCATAAAACTGGAATTGACTAGCTGTTTTAAATTGAAGAAAATAGAGGGGCTTTGTGGTCTTGCAAAACTTCAAATGTTGAACATTAAGTGGTGCAGTGAATTGGAAGAGCTGTCCAGTATTGAAACATTGGTATCTTTAGAAGTGTTGGATGTAAATAAATGTACGAAGCTGAAGAGGATAGTGAGTTTGGCCCAGCTGACCAAACTCCGACGACTGGATGTTGTTGACTGTTCCGAGTTAGAAGAGCTTCCAGGTGTTGAACATTTAATGTCATTGAAATGGCTCGATGCATCTCGATGTCCCAAACTGCAGTGGGGTGAGGCATTAGTTGAGAAGCTGCGCAGACGATTGGCAAACCTCACCGTATGAAAAGCAAGGTATACTTCATCGCAATGTTTTGAATAACAGATGTATACAAGAGAAATAAGAAATACGAGTTATGGTTTTTTTGGAAGTCGATATTATTTTATGTTAAAAGTACCAGCCATTAATTTTCTTGAGCATTACTGAAAATGAAAATGAAAATGTGTAGAAAATTAATTTTTTATAATTTAAAAATAAATATTTTAAGAAAATATGGTTTAAAATTAAACAATAACAACAATATTATGGTAAAGTATGAATTAGATGTTTGAAAATATATATATATAAAAAATACACTAATGTATTGTGTTTGACGAGTAGGAAAATATATATATAACTCATCACACAAAATACACTTTAAAAATTATTAAAGTATAGAATATGGGATGTGCACATGAGGCTATTGCACATAAACATTGTCTGTGCACTAGCAATCAACACTAAATGTTCCTCTTACATGTTTTTTCTGTAATGCAAGATGTAAACACAAGATACGTAGGATTAAAATATCATTTGCATAATTATAATACAAGCATGTCATTACCTCTATGATATCAAATGTTTGTATTTCATGAATATAGTTTTATAGTAAGTAAATAAAGTCACGGAAGAATGTGAACTTATACACAATCCATCAATGTCCTCTTCCCAGTGACACATTGGGTCTTGAGGAATTTAGTATTCTAGTTGTTCTTTCTAGCTTATAGTCTCAATAAAATAAAGGGAATAAAGGGAAACTAAAAGTAAAAAGGAATCACTAAGGTGTTAAACTTATATTATTAAAGTGATTTTAGTAAAAAAGAAAATAAAAGATAATTGGTTAAGTCGAGAAAATAAAGGTGAATGACTTTAGAAGGCAATTAAATAATTTTTAAAAGTGAAAATTAGAATTGGAGGTAGAAAAGGAGAGGAGGGTGCCTCGCTCCTCATTCTTGATCATTTTTGTCTTTGCACTTGTGAGCTTGAGAGCTTGGGCGTTTGAGGGTTTTGTCTCATTAAACCCTAGAGATTAGCAAGGAGGTGAAAGATCCCTCTGTTCTTGATCCAAGCTTGGTCAAGGTGTTGAAATATCCCACCCTCACCATTCTATTCAATTTACTTCAGTTTCAGTAGTGCGTTGTGGAATCAGGGCACAACTTTGGAGGTTATATGTAGAGAGGGTGCACTGTGGAGGAATGAATAGTTCGATTTGGCCAAAGGAAGATAGATCTGAGACCAACCATACTATAGGAAGGTTTTCCATCACCCAAGCACCTTTTCTCATCAGTCTTTGGGGATATTTAGCTGCATATTGATTTATTATTGTACTGGGGTGACATTCTGAAGGAGGGTGCATTACCACTTGTGGATTCAAGGAGTTGGAGGGTTATATATCCTAGAATAGTGGAGGGATCTCATCATTTGTGGTATACATTACCCGATCTATATCTCTACGGTCTTTCTCAAGGGTTTGGAGGTCGGAACTGAGGAGGATGTATTTCCTAGGAACTCTACAGCTAGTTGGTGTAACACACCCGACCCCTAAATATTGTTTTAAGGGGTGGGGAATCATAATTTTGTTTTCCCTAACTATCTCAAATCCTAATTCTGGTATCTCCATCGGCTTTTGCTCGCCACGAGCTTTCTAACGGTCGCCACCATACTGAAATCTGAATTCTGGTTTGCAATCTATTGCCTCTCGAAGCTTTTCGGGTGTTATTAGTCAAGGGCCACGTAGCATCCACGTGGGTCCATCTCATACCTATCATTCAAAATTCCCCGAAGTCCTAGAGCTCCCAATGCTCTTGTATCTATGGTGGAGATCCATCCACCACTAAAACCGACGACAGATCTTCCTGCTCGTTAAGCCATATGCCTAAGGATAATTCGATGTTCGATGCTTCGACACTGAGCGCCCCTTTTTTGTCTACGCATGAAACCTCTCGGAGTCCCGAAATTCCAAAGTTTTGTAAGCTTTCCACATGGCTCCGACCTTTGGGCCTTTGGATCTCTCTACAATACTACACTCCAAATCCTCTAGAGTCCCAAAGTCCCAGACTCTAAGAGTCTCGGTCACTTCACTAACCACTTTGGCCAGGCGGGCATGTACCAAGGACTAACACGCAACAAGGGCCAGGGGTGACACATACCATCATTACGGGGGTGACACATGTCACACTCTAATAGGCATAAGGGATCTGCAAAACGTCTGTATCATGATGATAGATGGCACCTTAGTTGTAGGTCCATGTCACCCTAGATGATGTCAGTGAGTCACGTCGACCCCAAACAAACAACCTTCTAACATCCTTCAAATATCACGGTCGAGATATGTCCACGTAGATCAATAGATCCACAACTCTGGGATTTGGATCTTATCAACAAACCACATCTCAAATCCCCTGGAACATGAAGTCTCTAGACTATAGGATCTAACGCCACACGTCCCCTACCTATCAACGGTTGAGATTTACTCTGTTGTTCATGACTTTGGGAGTCTTCACACTTTGAGGACTCTTGGCCAAGTTCCTCTGGAGTGGCAAGTCTCCAGACTATAGGATCTCCTGCCACGTATCCTCTCATCCAACGACTCAGGTCCAATGAATGACATTTGACAAGGGACAAGGGGGCCACCTATCGCTCCTACGACGTGTCTTGGTTGGTTGGGAAGTTAAGACGGGTTCTCAAGGGAGTCCTTAGATCGAAAGTTGATAAGGTTCCTAAGCGATCCGAGAATCGACGATCCACGCAACCTTGTGAATTTGACATTCAGGGGTTTAATGGTGTAATCCTCTCCTTACTCCCAGAGTAGGTCAAAGTCGAATTGACCATGGCATAGATCTAACGATCAAAGAGGGACCCAATGTGTTCTCAAATCAATGGTTCCCGTCACTTCGACCTTCAGGGGTTTGGTCATGTAGTCTCCAGTTTTCTCCCAGAGTAGGTCAACACCAAACTAACCACCATCTAGATTGAATGGTCTTGAGTGGTCTCGAAGTCCCTTCAGATCGATGAATCTCATTACATCACGAGCTCGATGTTCGGAGTTTTTTATGCTACAACAACTCCATTCTCCCAAAGTGGGACTTCATCGAAGTACCATGCGTGAAGCCCTCCACTGGTTGGTCGGACGATCAAGAAGGGTCCTCAATGGACTCCCTAGATCAATGACTCACAACATTTCACAACTCCGATATTCAGAGGTTTTGTTGTTACAACACTTTTGTTCTCCCG
This sequence comes from Picea glauca, assembly GCA_000966675.3. Lineage (NCBI taxonomy): Eukaryota > Viridiplantae > Streptophyta > Pinopsida > Pinales > Pinaceae > Picea > Picea glauca. The sequence goes on along the minus strand of JZKD02S1672679.1, from coordinate 220,470 downwards.
AAGAGGTCAACGTCGGAATGACTAGGACGTAGATCTAATGGTTGGGATAGTTCCCGAGCGTCCTCAGATATACCACCCACGTCACCTCGTGACTTCGACATTTAGGGGTTTTGGCATTTGTGAAGTTGTGACATCCCAGAGTTCTGAACTCCCAGATCTCCGAAGATAATAAGATCTTATCACCATTCGGACTAGTGCAAGGTTCTTAGACCTTGGTCATTTGGACCCTCTAATAAGTCTCGAGCTGTAAGCTCAACTCTTAGCCGAGGTTTGGTTAAGGTCATGGGCATGAGCCCATGGTCTCTTGGGCCACTGGTTTGAAGGAAGCGCCTTCAAATTCATAAAACTTAATTTCTAAAACAGGGCGAGGTATTTTCGAACCAGCTCGGAGACCAAACTTATCACCTTACAGCCATTCAAAAACAATGACTTATAGAAGAGAAGTTGGGCATTATAATATTTAATTTCATGAGAGGCACAAAGCATCACCATAACAAAAATTCAAATCATACATTCCAATTTAAGTGCACGGAGAATAAGAAGTAATTGTCTATTACAAGCTACAACCATCCAACTAACTGTGGGTGTTCGCCTTTCCTCCCAACCATAGGTTCAAAGGAATTCATTCTTATCACTCTGGCCACCCCAGTGCCAAGCCATGAGATCACTATGGAACGTATGTCGTTTCTCAAAGATCATCTCTTTGTCATAGAAACCCTGCAAGGTTTATCATATTCTTCCTCAACATCAAGCTCGTGACCTTCCTCTTTTCTTCTACATATATGGGTCGCGCATTCCCTTCTGCACATGCACGCTTTTCTGGTGTCTCTCCCGCTCTCTGTAGAGCCTCAGGCCCTCTCCCTAAACTATCTGTGCATGTATATGTTATGTCTTCCTTTCCCAGGATGGTTCTCGACCTATCATGTTCCTTCTTTCAGAAGGAAACTCAAGTCAGCCTAGGTCTGCAGGATTCTGTGGCACTTTGAGCTGAAAGCCTCCTGTCTTCTCAGCTAGACCATGCTTCCATTCATGGGGGTTTTTGATTATTCAACCACCAGTCCTTCCTTCATTAACTGATTCCTCTTCTTTGGATCCGAATGGGGTTTATTATTTCCAACAAGGGGAAATTTGGGGTCATTCGACATAATGAACCCTCTCTTATAGTTTTTCCATTCTTTCCTCTAATGATATCATGGCCATTACTTCAAGGCTTCACCCCCACAATCAACTATTGGAAATTAACACAATAATACATTTACATATTTCCCATGCCATTGCATGGTGATCCTGATAAATGATTAATTACAAGCTGAGGGAAACATGGTTGTTGCAATCCCCTCCCCCTTAAAGGAACACCGTCCTCGGTGTTCTTTCTTAGTAACACCTGTCATTCCTTTTTCATTCAGCTTCTTTAGAAATATTGGTCCTTTTTCTTGGTCAGGTCCTTTCCACACTCTTGGCCTTTGTCACATGTCTTCAAAATTCTTGTACATCCAGAACATTAATCACAATTTCATGCGAAAGTGATTGTTGTTGTGCAAAGTTTAAGAGGAAAATTTTCATAATATAGCACAGTACTTATCTGTACAGTTTGTGTATTTTATTCCACATGGATGTCTTGTTCTCTTTGCATTACTGTTCTTCCTAGGCATAACCATTGCGTGCATGATCCCAATCAATAGTTTAAAATAATTATCAAAGTCTCCTCTTCCTTGCGGTTTCTCACCCTCCAGGCCCATGCTCAGGCATCCCCTTCTCTGCTATACAGTTCCTTGGGCAATCCATCTTTCCTTACGAAGGATTTCTTGTGCAAGAATAATTTCAGAGACTTCATTGAGCCTTACATTTGAGGCGTCCCTCAGACTTTCTCTGTCCAGGTGTCCCTCTCGCTTCTATTTCCACAACACAACATATTCTAGGTGATAATGGCTTAGCATAGGGTTCTCATGTCCCAATCAGTATCCTTTTTCATGCTTTCCATCTTGAGAGCCTTCACCTGTCCTCCTGAGACAGATCCTTTTGTCTCACTTGTATCACATGTATACATAAATTATGAGATATTATCATCAATTTTGAATTCATAATTTTCTTTCAAACCAGCTACCCACAGATTTTCCACATTCCTCATTTATTTTCATATCTGTTCCGCACAGAAACCAGATTTGTGAGTATGGGACCTTCTTCCCCATAGTAGTTAGATAAATATGTGATTGGTATTCTTTATGGACTTACAATACTGCCATATCCAAGACCCTTTTCTTCCTGCAATTTCCACATTCCTCAGCCAAACAAATTTTTAGTTTTCATGCACTTTACATTTTCAAAAATATGCATACTAACAGTCCAAGTTATTTTCATCTATTCAAGGATACAAAGAAAAAGGGATTATCATTATTTAATTATGCATCATCTCAACTCACTATTTTTTTTTTCCAAATGCAATTTCAGATATCAAATAACTTTAATCAATGTGCCAATCTCCATGGCCACATCCATAACCAATGTACCCTTACATTGGTTTTAAATTATTATATTTAGTGTCAGACACTTTTTCCAAGGGGTGTTGGAACTTAGCCCACTTATTACCATATGGATTCTCTTTCCATATTTATTATTATAGCATAACTATATTTTCTTCTTTGAATCGACCACAACCTCAAATCATCACTCATGAAGCTAGAAGTTTCAAATGAATGCCTTTAAGCATTTGTTTCCTTAATGATAATAAGGGTGCCAACATTTAGGGTCACCTAATTTCTCTCCTTACCAATCATACAACTCTTTAGAGTATTGGAAGATACTTCTTCCACAAGGGAAGCCCTATATATGCCCCATTCTTTTACCACATGCATCTTCTCAATGCATTAAATCAACGTGTTGTCTATGAGCACTTTTGTTTCCAATCATTCCTTGATTGGTCAATGCAGACATATCGGTTCATGAATCCTTTCAAGGGTTACAATGATGCAAGGACTAAGTTAAACCCTTCCAGATCCTTCTTAAATGCCAAAAAAATTCAAAACCGAACTCATAAATCACCCACAAAACCTGATTACCATGCGATTTTACGCAACATTAACTCATGGGTTCCTTGCAAGTTCACCCACCAATCGTTCACAGGTCGACGATTCACACTGATTGTGTAACCCCAATGTGCTTGTTGTTTATTGGAAAGTTCAATATTGAAAATCTGAAAAGTGCTCACCCAACTCTTTTAATCGTGGTCGTTGATCATCCACCCCGACGATATCAATGACGCTGGTTGATTGTGGAATGTGAACTAGCACGCCCGTTAATTTCTCCTTTGCACTCCACAATGATTCTTGATCATCGATCTAATCGAACGGTCGTTGTTTGATCCGTTAACTCCAATGGATATTTAAGTCGATCTGACGAGTGAGATTGATTTTCCCTCCAATGAATGACTCACATTAATCTCCTCTGCCAGGTTCTTGATTAACTTGATTCAATCAAGGAGTTCTTCCTGAATCATACCCTAATTGGGTATCCATGGCATACCACTACCTTTCAAAATTTCGTGCATAACATTAAGAAAATAAAACATTTCACAAAGGATTCTTACCCAATCCCTTCATACCTTGTGCCACATAGGAATTAACACTTTTTATACATGTTCTGGCTGTCGTCACCCTCTCAGATATTACCTTATCAAGGGTGCTTGCTGGGGACTTCTAAATTCCCTTCAATAATATTTCACAACAGCCTTCTCATAGTCATCCTCTACTTGAGGTTGTCCATCATTGGCAACGGTCTCTCTCAACAGTTCCAATTTCTCTCTACACATGACATACATCCTAATTATGTTAGTCGTCATGTAAAAATAAAAGTGAAAGTATCATAGCTTTTAAACCAATATTTTTTTTTTCAGATATGTCCTCACATATCTCTATGCACTGCATCATACTATCCTTAATGTTTTCATGAATGCAATACAAACAATTCTCAATTGTTTCTGCAGTAATACAACCATCATCGCTATGGTGTCAAACATTTACTTTTCATCGGCACACCAGTTTCTCGTCCTGAGAAAACATAATATACAACAAGAAAGGAGTTAAGAGCTCTTCCCTTTTCCAACTCCTTCTACACATCCTGGGATTTTTAGTCCGACTGAGTTATTTTCCCAGGGCCTAACTATCTTTATTTAACACAGTTTGACCAAGCCTATTGATTTAAATATGTTTATTTATTCATTCTCCCTTTTCCAACTATAATTGTTCCCGCAACTTCTCTTCTAAGGTTTACAACACTTTTAAATAATTCAGAGTTCTTAGGGTGAGAAACATGTTCCTCTTTTTCTCCTTATTTTCTTATGCAATCTACTTCTTATTTTGATCTCCATGCTCGGTTCCTTGAGAATTCTTGGTTAGGTTCACCTCAACCTTCTTGGTAAATCATTATGTTATAACAAAAAACCTTTTGTTCATGATGAATCATGAACCCATGCATTCTGCACATTACCATTCAGTTATCAGAATGGTCAACGTTCATTTGTTAGTCTTCCACTCATACATTTTGTTTTAGAATGTAATCCATGATTCTTGTATATATATTTATACGTACAACCCATTGCTTAATTCTCAGTAGTCATTAAGGTTGTGACTATGTTCTCCTGACAAAATCTTCACAAGTTTTCTCCACAGGGAAATCCTTCAACATGAAACTTCCTTATTGCATATTCTTCACTATCTATGATAGCCTCAACCTTGATTTAGTTCAGTTATTTATCAAATATTCCATAAGGAATATAAACATGCATATTTTTTATGCTTCCATATTATTTGTCCACGCATATTCCTTGTTTTGTTAACTTACATCCATGATGCAATTAACCACATGCATAATCATAAATCATTTAACTTATGATTCTTCACAATCATTCTCAAGTTATCTTCAAAGGCATAATCATTTTCCTCTTACCATAATAACATAGCAACCTTTCTCCCTTACTCTTTCATCTATTTATATTAGTATTTCCTAAGGGAATGGAACACATTCCCCTCCAGCTATCATTCAAAACATAACTTTCATGAATCTTCAAAATGGAGTCAACCATGCATCCATGGTATTCATTAAACTTTGGCAAGTGAAATTTTTTCCTCGCATTCCACTCATCAAAGCAGTCATATTGTGCCTTTTGTATGCATATATTCATACATGTGCATCACTTTCACCTTTAATATCATTCATATCTAATTGGTTTTATTATTTATTTTCATGTCAAGAAGCCTCACAATGCATTAAACCCATGCACTCAAACATATACAAACATAGCCAAACATTCATCATGCAAGCTCATTGCTTGCACCCTTTCCATGTCATACATGCACATGGACATATAAGACTTCTGGATCCTCCTCCCAAGGATATTTTGTCCATTCTTATAACATGCCTCATAGAGACACTCAACACTAACCTTTTGAACTTTCTCTTGTCACTTCACTTTTACCTTTATGAAGGTTGTTCTCAAACTATAGGGTTCCTTTTTACTTGCTTACTGGGATATTCCAACAACAATTTCCATCCATTATAGGTTAAGTGAATTGACCTTGCCATTTCCATCAAACCACTGATCCTGAGAGATCATACACATATACAAGATTTAATCCTTTATTGAAGCAATTGTTATTACTGCTACAGATCCCTTCCATCCATTCACATCCAAGTCTTGCTATTAGTGCCTATCAGCATAATCCCACTCCTGTAGGATTGGATATCACTTCCCAAAGAAATGGTAGTCTTCTTCTTCCACCATCTAGCATGATTCAATCTTGTTGGGTAAAATTCCAACTGTATTTTAATCTGCATCCTTCTACTCAAGTAACTTATGTAGAATTTTTTTTATGTTCAGAAGTAATATTCTTAACAAGATCACTTTAGCCTTGGTAACCTAATCTCTTTGGTAGAGGTTTAACTAAGCCTCTTAGGAATGGGTAAGACAAGTTGTAACCCCTTAAAGTCCTCCAATAATATTTTTTTTATGACTTGTGCATGAGCCCGAGAAAGACAAGTGTTGTTTCCATGCTATGATACCAATTCGTAACATGCCTGACCCATAAATACTCTTTTAAGGGGTGGGGCATCATAATTTTGTTTTCCCTAACTATCTCAAATCTTAATTCTAGGATCTCCATCGGCTTCTGCTCGCCATAATATTTCTAACGATCACCGCCATTCTGAAATATGAATTCTGTTTTGCAGATTATTGCCTCCCGAACCACTTTGGCCATTATTAATCAAGGGCAACATGGCATCCATGTGCGTCCATCTCATACCTATCATTCAAAATTACCCAAAGTCCAGGAGCTCCCAACACTCATGTATCTATGTTGGAGATCCATCCACCACCAACCCCGACGACAGATCTTCTCCCTCATTAAGGCATACGCCTAAGGATAATTCAGTGTTCGGTGCTTCGGCAATGAGCACCCCTTTTCTGTCTATGCATGAAACCTCCCGGAGTCTCGAACTTATGAAGTTTTGTAAGCTTGCCATGTGGCTCTGGCCTTCGAGCCTTTCGGTCCCTCTATAATACTACACCCCAGATCTTCTGGAGTCCCAAAGTCCTGGATTCCTGGAGTCCCAGTCACTTCACCAACCACTTTGGCTAGGCATCCATATACCAAGGGATGACATGCATAAAGTGTTAGGGGTGACACGTACCCTCGTCATAGGGGTGACATGTGCCACACTCTAATAGGAATAATGGATCTACAAAATGTCCATATCCCGGTGACACATGGAAGCTTAGTTGCGGGTCCACGTCACCCTAGAGGACGTCAGTTAACCATGTTGACCCCAGAAAAACAACCTTCTAATGTCCTTTAGATCTCACGGTCGATATCTATCCACGTAGATCCATAGGTCCACATCTCCCGTTGCTTCGCAACTCTAGGCTTTGGAGCTTATCAAGACACCACAAATCCCTTGGAGCATCAAGTCTTTGGACTATAGGATCTGGTGCCACGCTTCCCCAACCTATCAATGAATGATATTTACTCCATCGTTCGTGACTTAGTGAGTCTTCAAACTTTAAGGATTCCCGGCCAAGTTCCTCGAGAGTGACAAGTCTTCGAAGTATAGGATCTCCTGCCGCGTAGCCTCTCATCCAACGGCTCAGGTCCAAAAAACAACATTTGATAGGGGTCAAGGGGGCCATGTGTATCTCCCACAAAATTTCCTGATTGGTTGGGAAGTTAAGATGGGTTCTCAACAAAGTCCTTAGATCAACACCTAATAAGGATCCCGAGGGATCCGAGAATCGATGATCCATGTCACCGCGTGATTTCAACATTCAGGGGTTTCATGGTGTAATCCTATCCTTACTCCTGGAGAAGGTCAAAGCCAAATTAACCATGGAGTAGATCCAATAATTATAGAGGGACCTAATGTGTCCTCAAATCAACTTTCCCCGTCACTTCATCACTTTGACCTTTGGGGTTTTAGCCGTGTAGTCTCCATTTTTCTTCCAGAGTAGGTCAATATCGAACTAACCATAATCTATATTGAATGGTCATGAGTGGTCCCAAAGTCCCTTCATATCGACGACTCTCGTTACATTGCGGGTTCGATGTTCATAGTTTTTTACACTACAACAACTCCATTCTCCCGAGGTGGGACTTTGCCAAAGTACCATGCTAGAAACCCTCCACTAGTTGATTAGACGGTCAAGAAGGGTCCTCAACGGACACCCCAAATCAACGGCTCACAACATTTTGCAACTCTAGAATTCATAGGCTTTGGGGTTGCAACACCTTTGTTCTCCCAAAGTAGTCAATGTTGGACTGACTACGACGTAGATCTAATAGTTGGGATAGTTCCCGGGCATCCTCGGATCTACGGCCCGCTTCACCTCACGACTCTGAGATTCGGGGTTTTGGAAGTTGTGAAGTTGTGACATCCCATAGTTTTGAACTCCGGGAGCTCCGAAGCTAATAATATCTTAACACCATTCGAACTAGCACAAGGTTCCCAAACCTTGGTCATAAGGACCCTCTAATAATATCGTGCTATAAGCTCAACTCCTAGCCAAGGTTTGGTTAAGGCCATGGGAATGAGCATGTGGTCTCTTAAACTACTAGTTTGAAGGAAGTGCCTTCGAATTCAAAGAACTTATGTTCTAAAATACAACGAGATATTATTTTCGAACTAGCCTGGAGACCAAACTTATCACCTTACACCCATTCAAAAGCAATGGCTTACAGAAGAGTAGTGAGGAATTATAATATTTTATTTCACAAGAGGCACAAAGCATCACCATCACATACAATCAAATCATACATTCCAATTTAAGTGCACATGGAATAAGAAGTACTTATCTATTACAAGATTCAAGCAACCAATTGACTGTGGGTGTTCACCTTTCCTCTCAACCATAAGATCATAGGCATTCATTCTTAGTGCTCTGAACACCCTGTGCCAAGCCATGATATCACTAGGGAACTTATGCCATTTCTTAAACATCCTCTATTTGTCATAGAAACTTTATCATATGCTTCCCGAGTATCAATCTCATGACCTTCCTCTTTTTTCTGCATATCTGGGTCGTGCATTTCCCTATGTGCATGCACTCTTGTCTGGTGTCTCTCCTGCTGTCTGTAGAGATTCACGCCCTCTCCCTGAACTGTCTATGTGTGTATATGTTCTGTCTTCCTTTCCTACGATGGTTCTCGACCTATCCTGTTCCTTCTGTTAGAAGGAAACTCAGGTCAGCCTCGGTTTGCAGGACTCTGTCGTACTTCAGGCTGACAGCCTCCTGTCTCCTCAGCCAAACCATGCTTCCATTCATGGGGGTGGTTGATTATTCAACCACCAATCCTTCCTTCATTAAATTATTCCTCTCCTTGGGATCTGGAGGGGGTTTATTATTCCCAAAAAGGGGAAATTTGGGGTCATTCGACATAATGAACCCTCTATTATAGTTTTCCCATTCTTTTCTCTAATTATATCATGGTCAATACTTCAAGGCCTCACCCCCACAGTCAGTTATTGGAAAGTTACACAATAATAAATTTACATTGTTCCCATGCCATAGCATGGTGATCCTAATAAATGATTAATTACAAGTTGGGGGAAACAGGTGTGTTACAATCCCCTCCCCCTTGAAGGAACACCGTCCTTGATGTTCTTTCTCAGTAACACTTGTCATGCCTTTCTCACTCAGTTGCTTCAGAAATATTAATCCTCTTTCTTGGTGCGGTCCTTTCCACACTCTTGGGCTTCGTCACCTGTCTTCAAAATTCTTGGACATCAAGCACATTAATCACAATTTCATGCGAAAACAATTTTTTTTGTGCAAATTTTAAAAGGAAATTTTTCATAATACAACAAAATACTTATCTATGCAGTTTGTGGATTTTCTTCCACATGGCTATCTTGTTCTCTTGGCATTACTTTTATTCCTAGGCATACCCATTGTGTGCATGATCCCAATCAATAGTTTATAATAATTATCAAAGTCTCCTCTTCCTTACGGTCACTCACCCTCCAGACCCAAGCTCATGCATCCCCTTCTCTTCTATGTATTTCCTTGGGCGATCCATCTTTCCTTGCCAAGGTTTTCTCACACAAGAATAATTTTAGAGACTTCATTGAGCCTTACAGTCGAGGAGTCCCTCCGGCTTGTGCTGCCACACCAAAACATATTCTAGGTGATCATGGCTTACCATAGGGTTCTCCTGTCCCAATCAATACCCTTTTTCATGATTTCCATCTTAACATCCTTCACCTGTCCTCCCGAGAAAGATCCTTTTCATCTAACCTATATCACAGGTATACATAAATTATGATATATTATCAAATTCATAATTTTCTTGCAGAACCATTACCCACATGTTTTCCACATTCCTCACTTATTTTCATATTTGTTCTACACAGGAACCATATTTTCCAGTATGGGAGCTTCTTCCCCATAGTAGTTAGCTCAGCAGGCGATCGGTCTTCCATATGGACTTACAATATTGCCACATCCAATACCCTTTTCTTCCTGTAATGTCCACATTCCTCAACCAAAAAAATTGTTAGATTTCATGCACTTTACATTTTCAAAACTATGCATACTAACAGTCCAAGTTATTTTCATCTATTAAACGATACAAAGAAAAAGGGAATATCATTATTTACATATGCATCGTCTCAAATCAATTTTTTTTTTTTACAAATGCAATTTCAGATATCAAATAAATTTAATCATTGTGTCAAATCGCCATGGCCACATCCATACCCAATGTATCGTTACATTAGTTTTAAATTATTATATGTCATGTCAGACACTTTTTCCAAGGTTTTTTCGAACTCAACCTACTTATTACCATATGGATTCTTTGTCCATATTTATTATTATAGAAGAACCATATTTTCTTCTCTGAATCAACCACAGCCTCAAATCATCACTCATGAAACTCAAAGTTTAACATGAACGTCTTTAAGAATTTCTTTCCTTACCAATAATCAGGGTACCAACATTCAAGGTCACCTAATTTCTCTCCTTACTAATCATACAACTTTATAGAGTACTAGAACATACTTCTTCCACAATGGGAATCCCTATATATGCCCCATTATTTTACCATATGCATCTTCTCAATGCATTAAATCAATGTGTTGTCTATGAGCACTTTTGTTTCCAATCATTCCTTGATTGGTCAATGCAGACATATCGGTTCATGAATCCTTTCAAGGGTTACAACGACTCAAGGCCAAAGTTAAACCCTACCAAATCCTTATTAAATTTTGACAAAATTCAAAACCAGACTCACAAATCACCCACAGAACCCGATCACCATGCGAGTTTACACAACATTAACACGTGGGTTCTTCCAGGTTCACCCACCGATCGTTCAAAGGTCAACAGTTCATAGGGATTGTGGAACCCCAATGTCCTCTCTCTTTGTTAGAGAATTCAATCTCGGCAATCTAAAAATCGCTCTCCCGACTCTTTTAATCGTGGTTGTTGATCATCCATACCGACAAGATCAATGACGATGGTTGATTGTGGGCCATGAACTAGCACGTCCATTAATTTCTCTTTCACGCTCTGCAATGATTCTCGACTGTCGATCTAATCGAATGACCGTTGTTTGATCCGTTAAATCCAGTGGATCTTTAAGTTGATCTGACTTTTGAGATTAATTTTACCTCCAATGAAGACCTCACATTCATCTCCTCGGACAGGTTCTTGATTAACTTGATTTGATCAAGTTTTTATTCCTTAATCATGCCCTACTTGGGTATCCATGGCATACAACTGCCTTTCAAAATTTTGTGCATAACATTAAGACAATAAAACATTTAAGAAGGGATTCTTACCCAATCCCTTCATACCTTGTGCCACATAGGCATGAACAATTTTTATACATTTTCTGTCTACCGACACCCTCTCAGATATTACCTTATCAAGGGTTCTTCTTGAGGACTTCTAAAGTCCCTTCAATAATATTTCGAAAATAGCCTACTCATAGTCATCCTCTGCTTGAGGTTGTCCATCATTGGCAATGGTCTCTCTCAACAGTTTCAGTTTCTCTCTACACATGACATACATCCTAATTATGTTAGTCCTCGTGTGAAAAAAAAAGTGCAAGTATCATATATTTTAAACCAATAAAAAAGTTTTCAGATATGTCCTCACATATCTCTATGAACTTCATCACATTATCCTTAATTTTTTTATGAATGCAATACAAATAGTTCTCAACTGTTTCTGCAGTAATACAACCATCATCGCTATGGTTTCAAACATTTACTTTTCATTGGAGTTTCACGTCCTAGAGAAAACATAATATACATCAAGAAAGGAGTTAAGAGCTCTTCCCTTTTCCAACTCCTTCTACACATCCTGGGATTTTCAGTCCGGCTGAGTTATTTTCCCAGGGCCTAGCTGTCTTTATTGAACACAGTTTGACCAAGCCTATTCATTTAAATATTCTTATTTATTCATTCTCCCTTTTTCCAGCTGTACTTGTTCCCACGACTTCTCTTATAAGGTTTACAACTCTGTAAAACAATTCAAAGTTCTTACGGTGAAAAAAGTGTTCCTCCTTTTCTCCTTCTTTGCTTATGCAATCTACTTCTTATTGTGATCTCCATGCTCCGTTCCTTGAGAAGTATTGGATAGGTTCACTTGAACCTTGTTGGTAAATCATCATTCTATAAAAAAAAACATTTTGTTCACGATGAATCATGAACCTGTGCATTATGCACATTACCATTTTGTTATCAGAATGGTCAACATTCATTTTTTAGTCTTCCACTCATACATTTTGTTTTAGAATGTAATCCAAGATTCTTGTATATATATATACATGCTTGCATCCCACTTCTCAATTCTTAGCAGTCATTAAGGTTGTGACTCTATTCTCCTGACAAAATCTTCACACAGTTCCTACACAGGGAACTCCTTCAACATGCAACTTCCTTATTGCATATCCTTCACTATATATGATAGCCTCAACCTTGAGTTAGTTAAATTGTTTATAAAATACTCCATAATGAATATAAACATGCATCTTTGTTATGAATCCAAATTATTTTTCCAAACATATTACTTGTTTTTATAACTTACATCCTTGATGCACTTAACCACATGCATAATCATAAATCATTTAACTTATGATTTTTCACAATCATTCTCAAGTGCTCTTCAAAGGCATAATCATTTGCCTCTTATCATAACAATAAAGAATCCTTTATCCCTTACTCTTTCATCTATTTGTATTAGTCTTTCATGAGGGAATGGAGCACATTCCCCTCAAGCTATCATTCAAAACAAAACTTTCATGACTCTTCAAAATGGAGTCAACAATGCATCCATGGTATTCATTAAACTTTGGCAAGTGAAATTTTTGCCTCACATTACACTCATCAAGGAAGTCATATTGTGCCTTTTATATGCATATATTCATATAGGTGCATCACTTTCACCTTTAATATCATTCATATCTAATTGGTATTATTATATGTTTTCATGTCAAGAAGCCTGTCACATACCCATTACCAAATCAAAAATTTTCATTGATTTCTGCAGACTTAGAGCCCCCGAATTACCTACAGAGGCCTAGCGCAAGCTAGCTCCTTCTCTCTATCTGTTCCCATGTGATCGCGGGTAATGATCACCGGTCAAATAATCATGGCGCCTCTTAGTATTTCATGACTCGGCACCATAGGAATGTCGAATCGTTCGAATTTGCAACTGCCGAATCCCGACAGGGCTAGCGAATGGCCAATGGGGGCAGATCCCAATAGGGCCAGAGAACTGCCAATGAGAATGGGCCCTGTCGTGCGGTTAAGTGGAGTACAGGTGGCAGAGAAGGAAACACGACATGGTGGTCGACATGACAGGAGGGGGCCCCACTTTACACACCATACCATTCTGGACCCCCCCCCATTAAAGGCAGAATGGCAAGGGGGTTTCAGAATCCAATTGAGCACCGTTGATCAAGGTGAGTTAATCTCGACTGTTCGAGAGTTGCACATCCAATTCCGGACCCCCCCGCCATTAACGACAGAACGACAAAGGGGGTCCGGAATGGAGCCTCAGCCGTAAATCTGGGTGAGTGGACTCTGGCCGTCCAGATCTGCTCGCTACTTACCTTAATTTGCATTCGCATCCCAGCTTAAAGCCGACCTCTCTTCCTTACATCTAATGGTCATTACAGACCCTGAGATTCCCTGAAGGAATCTCGTTCATTCATCGGGATTTAACCACATGCTCACATCTACATATTATAGGTCGGGATTTATCAAGGCGACAGCCCGACCTCTCATCAACGGAACTCCTGAATCCCCGATTCCTGATTTCCCGATACAGGTAATCTTTGACACGTAGCCTCCTTACATTGGATGGTCCAGATCTATCTCGGGGTTTCCACAATGGAAAGTCCCGATCTCTTGTTACCAGGACTCCCGATTTCCCGACTCCCAGTTTCCCGAAATGGGTAATCTCTTGACACGTGGCCTCCTTAAATCGGACGATCCAGGTCTATCTCGGGGTTTCCACAATGGAAAGTCTCGATCTCTTGTTACTAGGAATCCTGATTTACCAACTCCCGATTTCCTGAAATCGATAATCTCTTGACACATGGCCTCCTTAAATCGGACGGTCCAGGTCTATCCCGGGGTTTCCACAATGGAAAGTCCCGATCTCTTGTCACCAGGACTCCCGATTTCCCAACTCCTAGTTTCCCGAAATGGGTAATCTCTTGACACATGGCCTCCTTAAATCAGACGGTCTAGGTCTATCCTGGGGTTTCCACAATGGAAAGTCCCAATCTCTTGTCATCAGGACTCCTGATTTCCCGACTCCCGGTTTCCTGAAATGGGTAATATTTTGACACGTGGCCTCTATTATTCAGACGGTCCAGATCTATTTTGGGGGTTTCTCCCCTATTCACTGGGTTTTTTAACCCTTGGGTATCTCTTGACAGATCCAACTGCTGTCGGGTTTTTCAGCTGAGATCTGACGGCTCAGACAGGTTCCTGACTTTTGGGCTCTCCCACAACTTCCTGGATGTGGAAAGAACCACGGTCCGGATGATCTCGTGGACCTTGGGGATCTACGGTCCCGATCTCTTTACTACCCATGAAGACACAAAGTCATAGGGGTAAGGCACTTAACATCTTAATTTCTCCTACCAAATCTAATAGTCATGAGTAACCACAGATTTCTTGGTGGGATCTTGTCCGTCGATCCACACCTATCAAGGTTAAGGCACTTAACTTCCTACTTCCTCTTACCAAATCTAACAGTCAGGAATGACCACAGATTTCCCGATGGAATCTCGTCCATCGATTCGATGCTTATCAGGTATTTCTTAAGGCCTTGCACCTTCATGTCCTCCTTCCAGGTTCTTGCTGGCTTTTCAGGAAGGGTATCTCTATGGGGAGGTTTACCCATGGTACTATCTGAGGCAGTTAAGGGTATCTTTCTCCCGAGGACTAGGCGTGCAGCCTGTATTAGATCAGTATGCATATGAATAACAATTTAAGAGAAAATAAGCCACATGTAATCTTTCCATCATAAACATACAACTACCAGTACTGATCAAAACATCCTACAGACATTCTTATACGAAAATTATTCACAGTTTCACAGCTTATGAGCATAATTGTCAGAATATATATATATATATATATATTTCAAGATGCCAAAGGAAAAACACTTATTAGAAAGTAACACCAGGGGTCATGCAACTGCTGAGAGGGGTGCTCGTTTCCACCCAACTGTAGGCTCAACGACTCCCAGCGGATTTACCACTAGCCACCCCCGAGTTGAGACCACGATGTTGTGAGATTGCGTCTCTGTTTTCCAGTGACCCGAAGCAAAGGTTACTCTCCTCCCTCTCTACTATCACTCACTTTGCATATCGCCAGAGCTCTCCCCTCGCATCTCTCCCCCAATCAATTCTTCCCCATGCCTTATCCTCTTGTGAGGTTGCATGTGGCGCGATTTTCCTCCCGTTGGTTAGGCCTGACGGCTCTACGGATGGGCAGTTCACCTCCCATCCCTCATTAATCCATCTACCTACTAGCCTGCGAGACATTTAATTCGGGGCTAGCGAGCCGCTTTTGGTTCTCCGGGCCAGTGAAGTCCAAATACGGTATTAATTCTCGGTGGAAGTTAATGCCACTTTTCCAGTTGCCTTCCACCGCCATCATGGTCTCTTTTTCAGCACATCCCCTCTCAGCAGTCCTGCAATATAATTTCATAATATTATTTACATTCATTGACCTTTTCCACAAGGTCCATTTACATCACATATTCACATTTCTGAGTTTGCCACAGTTCTGGCTAGTCTATTTATTTTTACAAACTAGGGGAAACAGGGTGTTACAAAGCCTCACAGTGCATTAAACCCATGCACTCAAACATATACAAACATATCCAAACATTCATCATCCAAGCTCATTGCTTGCACCCTTTCCATGTCATACATGCACATGGACATATCAGACTTTCAGATCCTCCTCCCAAGGATATTGTTGCCATCCTTATGAAAATCCTCATAGAGACACTCAACACTGAGATTTTGAACTTGCTCTTGTCACTTCACTTATACCTTTATGAAGGTTGTTCTCAAACTATAGGGTTCATTTTTACTTGCTTACTGGGCTATTCCAACAACAATTTTCATCCATTATAGGTCAAGTGATTTGAACTTACCATTTCCATCAATCCTCTGATTGTGAGAGATCATACACATATAAAAGGTTTAATCCTTTATTGAAGTAGTTGTTATTACTGCTACGGATCCCTTCCATCCATTCACATCCAAGTCTTTCTATTACTGGCCATCAACATAATCCCACTCCTATAGGATTGGCTATCACTTCCCAAAGAAATGATAATCTTCTTCTGCCACCATCTAGCATGATTCAATCTTGTTGGGTAAAATCCCAACTAAATTTTAATCTTCATCCTTTTACTCAAGGAACTTATGCAGACACAATTTATGTTCGACAATAATATTCTTAACAAGCTCATTGTAGCCTTGGTAACCTAATCTTATGGTTGTACAACAACACACACAATTGCAAAGTGAAGTCAACTTATTTATTTGGATCATTAGCAACATACATTGCATATTCCAGAAACATCTATCAATAGTAGAAACTTTCATTCCTCTCTTTGGTAGAGGTTTAACTAAGCCTCTTAGGAATGGGTAATATAGGGTGTCACCCCTTAAAGTCCTCCAATAATACTTTTTTTTATATGACTTGTGCATGAGCCCGGGAAGGACAAGTGTTGTTGCCCTGCTCTGATACCAGTTTGTAATACACCCAACTCCTAAATACTCTTTTAATGGGTGGAGCATCATAATTTCATTTTCCTTAACTATCTCAAATCCTAATTCTGGGATCTCCATCGACTTCTGCTCGCTATGAGCTTTCTAATGGTTGCCACCATACTGAAATATAAATCTTGTTTTGCAAGTTATTGCCTCCTAAATATCTTTGGGCGTTATTAGTCAAGGGTGACGTGGAATCCACGTGGGTCCATCTCATACCTATCATTCAAAATTCCTCGAAGTTCAGGAGCTCCCAGCGCTCCTGTATCTATGGTGGAGATCCATCCACCACTAAAACCAATGATGGATCTTCCCCCTCATTAAGGCATACACCTAAGGATAATTTGGCATTCAGTGCTTTGATACTGAGCACCCCTTTTCTATCTAGACATGAAACCTCTCGAAGTCCCTAACTTCCGAAGTTCCATAATGATCAGGGGATCAAATTTTTCTCAAAAATGCAAAGTGCTCGGAATTGCTTCAAATCGAACAAGAGCATAGGCCTCATTGTTGTGAACCCAATGCAACTCATTTGGGTTCAAACAGACGTCGGGAGAGAGAGATATCGCGTTCTGTTCAAAATCGCAAACAGGCAAAAAAAAAGGGGGATGCTGACTGTACAGTCCATACAGGTCGTATGGATGATGACGTGGCAGGTCGTATGGATGATGCAGCAGGCCATACGCTGACATGGAAGATAGTTATTAGACACTTGGCATTTTATGTGTTTGTTGGCAACGAATGGGATGACGACATGTGGCCCAATCAGAGGCTGCCACGTGTCACCTGTTGGTTGGTTAAAACCTTTTAACTCAGCACGAGTCGACCCCGTGACCTCCAGGCAGGGTAAAGCTTTGGGAAAGGCCACCAAATCGGCGTGCCCACACATGTTCCTTGCTATGTATATACATTGCATTATATTTAAATTTGTTTAAATGTATGTGGGGGCATGGACCGGGCCGGGGCTAAGCCCCGACCCGTGGTCATGTGTTGTATTGTATGCGACCAGAGCTACGGTGGTTACCACCATAACCATGTTATAACCGTTTAATATATGTGCGGTTTGGTATACCATGTGAACACTATATATATATATATATACGCGGGTTAACATTACGGTTATCAAACGGTTGTTTAAACTTAAGCCCTATTGTGTTGGCGTGCGGTCATGTGATTGCCATGTGCCCACGGGCCTTAGTAGTTAGGGCCAACATGTAATAGTTGACAGTTTGGACCGATTGTGCGGTTGCGCCCGGTGCCAAGTTTTTACGCTTTAAATTGCGAGTGGGCTAGGTTGAGCCAGAGAGGTGCATTTTGTAGATGCAGAGACAACAAGCTTGAAGGGGAGACTTCCAGGAAGCCTATCTACTTCATTTTTTGGCCAAACGAGGTGCCGAAAAAGACCATCTAGGGGTTTTTGGACGTTCTGAAGCCATTGGAGCAGTCTATTTGGCATTTTGAGCATTGTAAAGCACATTTTTTAGCACTTTGAGAAAATAATACAAATGATCCATTGGAAGCTGGACCAGGAGATGTAGCCCAAGAGAGGGGTGAACTCCTTTATCATTTGCTGTGTTGTGTGTTTTCTGTTCATTGATTATGTTGTTGTTTATATTCATCTTGAATGAGTAAATCCTATTAAAGTTGTGTTGCAAAGTTGATCCATTTTCTTTTGACACATAAATTTAACTTGCAAATATTTTCAAGAATACAAGTCTTCTACATTTTTAGATCAAGTTGGTATCAGAGCATAGGTTTTTGAAGACTTGATTATTTGCAAGTGTTTTGTTTTCTGATGCTCACA
>JZKD02S1672679.1:174242-190092 GCA_000966675.3 Picea glauca | reverse complement strand
TATATATATATATATATATATGCTTTCATCCCACTGCTCAATTCTCAGCAGTCATTAAGGTTGTGACTCTATTCTCCTGACAAAATATTCACACAGTTCCTCCACATGGAACTCCTTCAACATTCAACTTCCTTATTGCATATCCTTCATTATCTACGATAGACTTAACCTTGAGTTAGTTCGGTTGTTTACCAAATATTCCATAAGGAATATAAACATGCATCTTTGTTATGCATCTAAATTATTTGTCCACACATATTCCTTATTTTTTTAACTTACATATATGATGCACTTAACCACATGCATAATCATAAATCATTTAACTTATGATTGTTCGCATTCATTCTCAAGTGCTCTTCAAAGGAATAATAATTTTCGTCTCATCATAACAACAAATCATCCTTTCTCCCTTACTCTTTCATCTTTTTATATTAGTATTTCCAAAGGGAATCGAACACATTACCCTCAAGATATCATTCAAAACAAAACTTTAATGACTCTTCAGAATGGAGTCAACCATGCATCCATGGTATTCATTAAACTTTGGCAAGTGAAATTTTTTCCTCTCATTCAACTCATCAAGGGAGTCATATTGTGCCTTTTGTATGCATATATTCATACAGGTGCATCACTTGCACCTTTAATATCATTCATATCTAATTGGTATTATTATCTATTTTCATGTTAAGAAGCCTCACAATGCATTAAACCCATGCACTCAAACATATACAAACATATCCAAACATTCATCATGCAAGCTCATTTCTTGCACCCTTTCCATGTCATACATGCACATGGACATATCAAACTTCCAGATCCTCTTCCTAAGAATATTGTTGCCATCCTTATGAAAATCCTCATAGAGACACTCAACATTGAGCTTTTGAACTTTCTCTTGTCACTTCACTTCTACCTTTATTAAGGTTGTTCTCAAGCTATAGGGTTCCTTTTTACTTTCTTACTGGGATATTCCATTAAAAAGTTTCATCGATTATAGGTAAAGTGATTTGACCTTACCATTTCCATCAATCCTTTGATCATGAGAGATCGTACACATATACAAGGTTTAATCCTTTATTGAAGCAGTTGTTATTATTGTTACAGATTGCTTCCATCCATTCACATCCAAGTCTTGATATTCATGCCCATCTGCATAATCCCACTCCTGTAGGATTAGATATCACTTCCCAAAGAAATGATAGTCTTCTTCTGCCACCGTCTAGCATGATTCAATCTTGTTAGGTAAAATCCCAACTGAATTTTAAATTGCATCCTTCTACTCAACGAACTTATGCATAAACAATTTATGTTTGGTAGTAATATTCTTAACAAGCTCATTGTAGCCTTGGTAACCTAATATTATGGTTGTACAATAGAACGTACAATTGAAAAGTGAAGTCAACTTTTTTATTTGGAACATTAGCAACATACATTATAGATTCCCAAGACATCTATCAACAGTAGCAGGTTTCATTCCTCTCTTTGGTAGAGGTCTAAATAAGCCTATTAGGAATGGGTAAGATAGGGTATCAGCCCTTAAAGTCCTCCAATGATATTTTTTTTATATGACTCGTGCATGAGCCCAAGCAGGCCAAGTGTTGTTTCCATGATCTGATACCAATTTCTAACACACCCAACCCATAAATACTCTTTTAAGGAGTGGGTCATCATAATTTAATTTACCATCACGTGTCCCCTACCTATCATCAACTCATATTTTCTTTTCCATTTACGACTTCGGGAGTCTTCACACTTTGAGGACTCTTGGCCAAGTTCCTCCGGAGTGCCAAGTCTCCGGACTATAGGATATCTTGCCATGTAGCCTCTCATCCAATGACTCAAGTCCAACTGACGACATTTGACAGGGGACAAGGGGGCCACATGTCTCTCCCACGAAGTGTCCTGGTTGGTTGGGAAGTTAAGAGGGTTATCAATGGATTCCTTAGATCACCAGTTGAGAAGGATCTTGAGATATTTGAGAATCGATGATCCACATCACCTCATGAATTTGACATTCGGGTTTCATGGTGTAATTCTCTCCTTACTCCCATGGGCCATAGTAGGTCAAAGATGAATTGACCATGGAGTAGATCCAATGATCAGAGAGGGATCCAATGTGTCTTCAAATCAATAGTCCCCGTCACTTATTCACTTCGGCCTTTGAGGGTTTGGCCGTGTAGTCTCCAATTTTCTCTCGGAGTAGGTTAGCGCTGAACTAACCACCATCTAGATTGAATGATCACAAGTGGTCCTGAAGTCCCTTCCGATCGATGAATCTCGTTACATCGTGGGTTCGACAGTTGGATTTTTTGACTCTACGAAAACTCCATTCTCTCGAAGTGGGACTTTGCTAAAGTACCATGCTCGAAACCCTCCACTGGTTGATCACAAGGTCAAGAAGGGTCCTCAACGGACTCCCCAAATCAATGACTCACAACATTTTGCAACTCCGACATTCAAAGGTTTTTGGGTTGCAACACCTTTGTTCTCCTGAAGAAGTCAATGCTGGACTGACTATGGTGTAGATTTAATGGTTGGAATAGTTCTCAGGCATCCTCAGATCTACGGCCCACATCACCTTGTGAATCTAACATTTGAGGGTTTTGGCAGTTGTGAAGTTGTGACATCCCAAAGTTTCGAACTCCCGGAGCTCTAAAGCTAAGAAGATCTTACCACCATTCGGACTAGCAAAAGGTTCCCATACCTTGGTCATATGGACCCTGTAATAAGTCTCGAGCTGTAAGCTCAAATCTTAGCTGAGGTTTGGTTAAGATCGTGGGCATGAACTTGTGGTATTTTAAGCTACTGTTTTGAAGGAAGCACCTTGAAATTCACAAAGCTTAAGTTCTAAAAGAGGGCAAGGTACTTTTGAACCAGCCCGTAGACTAAACTTATCACCTTACACCCATTCAAAAGAAACAACTTACATAAGATAATTTAGACATTATAATATTTAATTTCATGAGAGGCATAAAGCATCACCATCACAAACATTCAAATCATAGATTCCAATTTAAGTGCACAGGGAATACAAAGTACTTATCTATTACAAGCTACAACTAACCAACTAACTGTGGGTGTTCTCCTTTCCTCCCAAAAATAGGCTCAGAGGCATTCATTCTTAGTGCTTTGTCCACCCTTGTGCCAAGCCATGATATCACTAAGGAACTTATGAAGTTTCTCAGAGATCCTCTCTTTTTCACAGCAACCCTATGAGGTTTATTAGATGCTTCCTCAACATCAATCTCGTGACCTTCTTCTTGTCTTCTGCATATTTGGGTCATGCATTCCCCTCTTTGCATGCACTCTTATATGGTGTCTCTCCTACTATTTGTAGAGCCTCACGCCCTCTCCTTGAATTGTTTATGCATGTATATGTTATGTTTACCTTTCCTAGGATGGTTCTCGACCTATCATGTTCCTTCTTTCAAAAGGAAACTTGGGTCAGTCTGGGTCTGTAGGACTCTGTGGTACTTCTGGATAATATCCTCTAATCTCCTCAACCATACCATGCTTCCAGTCATGGGGGTCATTGATTATTCAACCACTTGTTCTTCCTTGATTAATTGATTTCTCTCCTTGGGATCTGAAGGGGGTTTATTATTCCCAACAAGGGGAAATTTGTGGTCATTCGACATAATGAACCCTCTCTTATAGTTTTTCCATTATTTCCTCTATTTATATCATGGACATTAATTCAAGGCTTCACCCCTACATTCAATTATTGGAAATTCACACAATAATGAATTTACATTATTCCCATGCCATAGCATGGTGATCCTGATAAATGATTAATTACAAGTTAGGGGAAACAGGGGTGTTACATTTGGTGAGAAACTCAGCCAGATTTGGATGTCAATTGAATAATGGAAAGAGATTAATCTAAGTGGATATTGTTGGCCACAAACCTATTCCACAGGCTCGAAAAATAGTTTTCCATCTTGGCTATTTTTTGACAGCTTTTCGAGTTCCAAACTTATGGGCCCATTTTGAGTCCCTAAATGACGTTTTTTGGGGATTTGGGGCACAGGTGATTTCTACAGAAATTAACTTGGGATAGTCAAGAATAGTTCTTCTTGGTTATACCTTTCCAACGGTTTATCGAGCGCCCCAAACGAATATCGTATGCAAAAGTTACGCCCCCGAGAAGTTGACGTATCAACTACCCCCATCAGGGCCCGCAAACCTTTTGGATTTTCATCTTCCGGGGTTAGGGTTTTGGATTTTACTTATGTTAAAAATGCCTTTGGATCCTCAATGTAACAATCATATTCTTGTAAATGCGGGTAGCCATCACATCTCTTCTCTAAGATATATTACCACCATTCTAGCGAGTCTTTCACTCTATATTTTTACAGTCCTGTACATTTTGCACATTAATAGAAATTGTGTATTACTGTATTTCTTTGTTTCTGGAAATATTTATGAGTATTTCATTGTAATATCTCTGCTTTCATTTCGTTATAAAAAATAATTCGGATCAGTGGTATCAGAGCAGGCTGCTCTTGATCATTTTTTTCAATGCATGTCCCTGACGAGGTCTGAGTATGGCAAGTTGGGTATCGAGATTGTCCCTCTCGAAGACAATCACTCTCGCATGCCCAAGAAACCCTCCATGGTGGAAGAAAATAAAAATGACAGAGAAAACAATTCTATCAATATGTTGCTTGAGAAAGCTCTCATGAGACATAGGGACAAAATGTTGGAGAATTTTTCCCACATCCTTCAACGCCTGTCGATAGCAACATGCACATCTTCATCAAACAACCACTTTGGAAGCACATCTCCTTTCAAGGTACAAGTTAATTTTTATACTCCCATATTTGAAGGTTAGATAGATGTGGATTCCCTAGACAAATGGTTAAATCTACTAGAAGGATATTTCTCTGTTCACCATTTTTTCGATAGGGAAAAGATCACCTTCACACTTCGTAAGGCTCTCCCCCATCTCATACATTGGTGGGAAAATTACTGGGAGAAAATTTCCATAGAGGATTCTAGAATATATGGGGCCAAGCCCACTTGGGATTTTTTTGTGGATGCGGTAAACAAACAATATTACCCTATTGGCAACTATGAGGACTAGTACATGACATGGACCAAATTGCGGCAAGAGAGGGGCCAAGAAGTGCCAGAGTTCACCAATACCTTCCATACCTTTCGCACAAATATGGGTATCAAAGACTCTGAGCGACATTTGGTTATGAAATACTATGGGGCTCTACATAGATACATCCAAACTGAAATGGATTTTATGGAAATCTCATCACTCGGTACTGCTTATTGATATGTTGTTAAAATCGAGCAGAAATTTAAGCACCAGAACAAATGGGACTTTAGGTATGCAAATCCGCAACAACCAAAGTATGAGAACGATGACCCTAACAAACAACCTCCTGAAAACTAGTCCAAGCCACAGGAAAAGAAGGGTCACAGAAAGACAAAGAAGGACACCGAAAAATGGTGCGATTTCCACAAAATACCCTAGCACAACACCAATGAATGTCGCTCAAAAATTCATTGGTGGCTGATATCAAAGACAAGGATTCAAACCATGATTCAGAATATGATTCATAAAATACTGATAGAAAAAAAATCATGGATGCAGACCCCACTGCTATTGTCGTGACCACAACAATTCAACCGGAAGAACCAATAGATCCTGAAGAGGGGGATCATCTTTTTCATTCACATATGTGGTTGAAAGGGACCCCACTACATTTTATCATTTTTAGAGGAATCCAGAAGAACCTCATCTCAACATAGGTCATAAAATAGTTGGTATTGTCGACAACACCACACCCACAACCATACAACATCGGGTGGCTTTTCCAGGGATGCGATCTTCATGTTAGCCAACAATGTCGATTGTCATATGACATCCAACCCTTCAAGGATGAGGTATTATGTGATATTTCCCCACTGGATGTCTGTGATGTTCTCTTGGGCTAGCCATATATGTGGAAACGCCATGTTGTTTATGAGTCTCGACCTCGTAGTGTCATTGTTTCTCTTGGGGGTCATATATACAGAGTACCAGAGGTAGTTCCGACTACTGTTCCACCTAAAAAGTGCCGCAAGGTAGTATCTCATACTAAAAAATTTAGCTTCTTCACAATCTATTCAAAAGGGGAACAAAAGGATACTGCAACCACTACAGCCTCAACCCAAGCACCTTCTGTCCAACATAAGAAGTTCAACAAGATTGCAACAAAACACAAAGATTCCTTCTGTACACAGTCATCTCAGGTAGCCTGACTAGTTGAACAGATTCAACCCCACCAACAACAAGTTCGTGACAACCTTCCACAAACCGAGTAGTGCGACCTCCCCAACAAGGCAAACAACTCACCAAGATTCAGTTTCAACAATCACTTTCCCCTCTCCCCTGGGAACTCAATGCAATGGAGACTATTTATTCCTAAGGAGGGAGGATTGATCTAGGTGGATATCAATGGCCACCCACCTATTTCACAAGCTCAAAAAACAGTTTTCCATCTTGGTTGTTTTTCGGTAGTGTTTCGGGTTTCAAACTTCTGGGGCCGCTTTGAGGCCCTAAACGACTTTTTTTGGGGATTTTGGGCCCAGGTGATTGTTGAAGGAATTGACCTAGGCTAGTAGATAATCGTTCTTCTCGGTTATACCTTTGCAACGGTGTATTGAGCGCCCCAAATAGAGATTTTATTGAAAAGTTACGCCCCCAGGAAGTTGACGTATCAACTACCCCCATAGTGGCCCACAAACCTTTTGGCTTTTCATCTTCTAGGGTTAGGGTTTTGGATTTTAATTATGTTCAAAAGGCCTTTGGAGCCTCATATTAACAATCATCTTCTTGCAAATGTGATTTTCCATCACATCTCTTCTCAGAGATAAGTTGCCACCATTCTAGAGAGTCTGTCACTCTGTATTATTATAGTTTTGCACATTTCACACATTAATAGAAATTGTGTATTACTATATTTCTCTATTTCTGAAAATATTTATGTGTATTTCATTGTAATATCTCTTCTTTCATTTCTTTCTCAAAAATAATTCAGATTAGAGATTGATCTTTTCCAAACTTGTATGCTTCGATTGGAGATATATGATGACTCACAACTCTATATTTTTTTCATCTCAGAGGCATCTTCATCCATAGCTTCTATATTTCTTCTATATTTTCTAGATCTGTATATCTCTTATATGGAGGACACATTATCTAATAAATAAAGGTCAGATATGAAGTTTGTGGGTATTTCATTGTGTTATTCTCTTGTATCTTGTTGTTTTCATCTATTGTTGTTCCATATCTATCATCTATATGTTGTAAAATCCTTGAAAGCAACTCCAACATAACTCTCGAGAAACAATATGCAAATAAAATTCAACAACAACTCACATAAACAAACATTAAACCCTTAAGTTCCTAGAAGACTTGTTTAGGAACATTATAGTGGTATCAAAGTGAATATCCTTTCCATCATGTGATTAAATTGATGACTAAAAGGATAGGACAAGGTGGACAACCTTTACTAGAGACACCAGAAGGAGAAGAGTTAGAAGGAAGCATGGGGGAAAAACATGAAGTAGATAAATCATTTCCAGAGGAGGAAACAATTTTAGTAGAGAAGATAACTCAAACAATGCATGACACACTCCAGAACAATCAGACTATTCTGCAGTGCCACTTGGATGAGATGAAAAATTATTTATCTAGGGAATAGGTAGAACTAAAGATATCATTTTCCAACTTTCAAAGTAGATAGGAGAGAATGATAGAGATACTAGAGAGGTAGAGAAAAAAGCAAGAGACCCTTTCCCATTTCTTGATGCAAGAAAGGCATGGTGGGGAGACATCACGCTATGGAGGGAATCATGGAGCTAGTGGATCTTAGGGAGAAACAAGTCATGACGAGGAATAAGGGCACAAAGATCATACAAAGGGACCCAAATTATCTATAGGAACACATTCTCATTCCCACATGGCTAGAAGGACCACACCTAGTGTAATATCCCCAAGCTGAACCAATTGTAAATACAATAATGTACTTAAGATGGTGAGATGTTTTGATATAATTTGTTTATGCACCTTTCATGGCGTAGTGCATGTAGGTACTACGCAGTAAAAATGATGAAATGAGCACATTCTAGGATACCGGGTGCAACAAAATTAAGTGCGTGCAATAATGAGGCCAGGGATCCTTTACATATATGTTGTATTTTATAGGTTGGTGAGCCATTTATTATAATCTAGGATGCCTATGTTTTGAATTAGGCCAGAGAGCCTAGATGCTAAATGCCAGTGCACCTATTTTTTTATATGTCTCATTATTAATATAAAATACATCACTGTGCGCAGAACGACCACGATAAAAGAGATGGGGGACTGAAATCCACTAGTTAGGGAAAGGGTGGGACCTAAAAGTTAAGGAAAAGGGATAATTCATGGATCTTAAGAAAAAAAGGAATATTATATTAATATTTCTTAAATCATAAAGTATGGATAATTATTTTATCCTAAGTTCTAAAGTTGGGGACAAGTGGACCAAAGTAGCTCCCAACATGACAAGTGTCAAGTTGGGGACATGCATACATATTGTTGGGACTTAGTTCATTTTCATGCCCCCCCCCATCATTCTTACCATGATTCCTTCCATCACTCAGCGATTATTCCATCAACCTTCACAAAACCATTGAGTTATCCTTTGTATCTTCATTATTGTACCAAAAATTGTATCCATGGTCATAGAGGTTGGTGTATATGGTTAGTTGGGGAGCTGGAATGAAGAAGCGGGTTGTCAGTCCCGCGAGATATTGAAGAGGCGGGTTGTTAGGCCCATGAGCAATTTCTCTATGGGTGAGAGAATTGCTGGGAATTGATTCCCTGAAGGTTCTAAACTACAACTACAGGGCTTTGAGACTTCCTATCTGACTTGTTGCTGAAGCCCTGGAAGGGAAGTGGGGCAGCCAAAGGACTGTTGAGTAGAGAAGGGGCACACTTCCTGGGGTGGGAAACGCATGTGGGGAATGACAGACTATAGGCTGTTAGTTTGAGTAGGCACCTGTGACAAAGTCTTTCCTTCTTTCCATGAACCATTATCCTGGTTAGGAACCCTTTACCCGGTGGAGTTTAGTCCCATCTAGGGGGTGACTCACTGTTGAGAGTGATGAATAGTGTGGTCTAAGGTTGGGAGGTTCGTGGAAGGTCTACACGCAGTTGGTGATATTATTACCAAGATAAGTGTCAACTGTGTGATAAATTTACATGCTTCATTATTATTTTCGTGTTTAGTTTTACGGATTTATCCTATGTATGGTTTATAACTGTGTTTATAATTATGGGTATTTCCTGTATTTGCGGCATGTATTCCTTTACTTTTATTCAGTATGGATTTGTGCATTTACATATGTATTTGTATGTTTACGTTTTATATATAAGGCTTCTACAAGAGTGTTGTGTGTGTATGTTTTAAATGCATCCAGTTAGAAAATTTTATGTGGCATAGTACAGTTGGTTGTTGGGTATGTCACAGTATGTTCCGTAGTGAGAGAACGAAAATGTGTGTAGCGTGGCCCATCCATGGGTGGTTGGGGACGTTACAATATGGTATCAGAGCTTTAGTTTTCAACACTAAGCTTGGATGGACCAAGCAAGTGGATTTGAAGCGAAATGTCACATAGGATTTATTTCGAAGTGGCCAAATTTCAGTTTGTAAAACGTCCATGGTAAAATGTAACAGCAACTGGGCGGAATTGGGGAAAATTCCCAATTTCTTCTATTAAATTCATGAGAAAATGGAGAAATTCAGACAAGTGATGAGATATTTCCGATTTAATATTTGTTCTATCAAATTCGTATCTAGAATGGGTCGAATTTGAAGTTACAGTAAAGCCATGACAGATGGAGCAGAATTCGTAATTAAAATTCCCAATTCATGAATTGATTTTGGGGAAATTCATTCCATAAATGTCAACCCACAACGATTTGTTTTTGCAGAAGTTGAATTGGTGTTATCGGGGTGAAATTGAACGAATTTCATGGTTGCAGAATGTCTATGGTAAATTGGGGAAAAAGTTAGGAAAAAGCCCCAATTTCTACAGCGGAATTCACGAGGATTCGATGCGCATAAAGGTGAATGTGCATAGGTGGGCACACTAAAAATTCATGGTGTGCAGTGAAGATCTTGTGATAGGTAAAATTTGGCACTGCGCGACAAGGTATTGCATTCTGGTGCATGCGCTAAATTTTGGCGCCACACGGAGAAATGTTAGTGTGCAAGTGTGTGCACTAAATTTTGGCACCGCGTCGAGAAATATTAGTGTGCAAGTGTGCGTGATAAATTTTGGCACGGCACAGAGAAATGTTAGTGTGCAGGGGTGCATGCTAAATTTCAACGCCATGCGAAAAAATGTTTGTGTATAGGACCACACAATAAATTTAGGATTGCGTGGTGTGCACACACATAATAATGGTGGACGTGGTGTGCGCAGTGATGGAAGAGCATAGATGAGTTTGGTTGGTGTGGGCGTAGTATGAGTATAAGTTGTCACGTGACATTATAGTAAATGATGGACGCAGACTATAAGTGTGCGGTGGATGTACTAAACTTTGGCATGGTGCAATGCGCAGAGTGCAGTGCATGCGAAATACTAGCGTGTGATACAAAATTTGTGTGCGGTACAGAAAATGCATGTGGTGGATATTGGCGTGTGACATAAAAGTAGTGCACACAAGTTATTGGCACGATGGAGAAGAAATGCGTAGTGGTTATAGGTGCGCGAAAGCAAGATTTACCTTGTGGTGTTGCTATGCATGATAAATATGGGTGTACAGGTCAAATATTTGTGCATGCGAAGTCATTTGGAAGGCGAACAACAACAGAAAGCAGCGAATTTCCATGAAATTTTATACTGTTTGAACGTCATCTTTTTCCAATGCATTTTTGAGGGATCTCTCATGTCACTAGTTATATCTATAGAAAACATTGGCTAGATTTGTTTTGTTTTGGGGTTTGTTGTTGAATGACTAGAGGAACGGAGGTGACAATTGGGTTATGGAGTCTGGAATGAACAATGCATTGTCGTAACATTGAACTATCAAGAGGAGAAGGATAATTAAGGCGATGAGTCCGAGTTTAATAGAAAATTTGCATGGTATTAGAGGAAAAAGAAACACACAACTGCATCAGAGCATTATTTAAAATGAATTTAGAGTTGGTTTGAGAAGATATAAATATAGTCTAAATTGCTAAGCCGAGAGCATCTCATAGATGAATTCTAGGTTTTAGATTCCTCCGATTTAGACAGATGAAAGTGAAATATAATCTTACAAGAAACACTTACTATGAAAGAAAACAAGACTCGTATCACTACCAGTTAGAATCTTTTCATAAATAGTCCAAAATCTGCTTCTGCATTTATATATTCATTTTAATCCCAAACTTACAAAAAAGTCTTCCTACACAGAGGGCAGGTTCCTTCCCCCCTTTTCTTCCTCGAGATAATACATATATATAGAGGAATTATTTGTAGAATTTGAAACGCTTGGACTTCCGCATATTTCTAAAAATAGAGATAAGTTACAAAAAGGGAATGATTTAAAATAACAGTTACCCATTTTAAAGGGACCATTTAAGAACTAGTCTATCATCTCTAGGCCCCCTTTCCTCTTCTACCAGCTGTCCAAAATTTTCTGAAATGTTCTTACTTTTATTTGAGGACTCATTTCATCTTAGCGATCTCCTTCTTTAGAGTATCTAACCAGACTGGTTGATCCTCTCCAACAATTTCAGTTGTTTCATCTGTGGTTTCTTTCTTCTGTCGCTTTCTCCATTTCTTCTTAACAACTCACCTGTTGATGACTAGATACCTCATAATGGGATTCAACCTGACTTCAAATTTTGAGTCTGTAGCAAGTTCTGTGTGGAATTTAGTCGCTATTATATGCGCAATTACCCTTTCCTCCTTACCCGTAGGTAAATCTACCATGTTGTCTAAATAAACAGTCTCACTAGATATAGCTTTGTCCATGTACCTCAATTTTGTGGACACCAAAATTCTTTTACAAAGATCAGAAGGTCGAGAAAATTTGGAGATTACACTCTTTGTGGTTAATACAATGCCTCCATACTTGAGAATTGGTAATTATAGAGTCCCAATCATGAATCACAGACATACTTATGTACAAGTGCATTGGTTTTCCATGCTCAGATAATCCATTTCAAATGATTATCTTTTGATTTTGTTACATGGCGGAGTTCACCTGACATAATACGGATGTGAAGTACCAAATGAGTGAAACAGGGTGATCTGACTAGTCGTCGCCCATCCCACGAGTGGTGGTTTTGACATATTGAAACATGTCACATTGAGACTTTGGAGAAAGTGGTTTCAGCAACCTGCCTTTCACCCCAATGTAGCTCTGGAGGTGCCACACGTCTATTTTAAAAACCACAATGGTTTTCCCGATCCTCCAAACTATCAAGCTTTCGTGATGATGTAGTTCTTGATAAATTCTCAAGACTTGGTCTTATCTAAAAAGATTTTTCAGAGTTAAAAACTTTGAATTATTAACAGGTGAGAACGTTGAAGTTTAATTAAAAATAAGCAGAGGTACTCAGGGAAAGAGTGCTATGACAAAATATTTCATAAGATGATCAAAATCCAAGACCAAAAAATGTCAAGGTATGAATCTGAGTGCAGCCATAAAATATTGGGAGACCACTACAGGAAGTCCACTCATGTTAGTCAAGTATTCAATGGAATCCGGACAGAGGAATAGATCATGTAATGAATGAATTAGTGAAAGTGCAATCACTCCCAAAGAAACCAATATACATATTAAGCAATACATTGGAGTCAAATCTTTTATAAAAGGAATTGACTACCTGAATGACAGTAATTAGATAAAGAAAGAGGCTTATTGCATATTGGATAAGGAGTGCATCATATCCATGGATTAGCTATGAAATTAGAGTAATGCTTCCCTTATGGTTGTTAGAGTGCGTAGTGAAAGTATGGTATGAAGGGCATTATTTATGATATGATAGAATTGGATTGTGCAAGGCAGGTTGAAATTAGATTGGTCACAAGGGAAAGTAATAGACATCAAGAAAATCCAAGTACTGATATGATCAGTTAAGGAAAGGATAAATCAAGTACCTCAAGAATAAAGTTGGTGTTAATTGTCCAAGGTTACTCAGAAAACATGACTAGAAATAGAATTGGGTCATGTAGGAGTTGGATTAGAGGGATCCGAAAAATAAATGGATGTTGAAGATCCAAAGTCTATAAGACAACAATATTGGAACCATAATTCATCCAAGTATGAATTGGGATAGATGGATCCAGGAAATAAATAAAATTTGAAGGTTAATATCATTTTAGTATTTGGATGGAAAAACAAAGGCAACCAAGAGTGTTTTGGCTAGAAAGTGCTCAGATCAGAAATATTCATGCATGATGATTATAGTGAAGAGCACTTGAAGTTTCAGGAATCCAAGAGAATGGAAGACTTCTGGGATAAACAAGGAAACGTGATACAGGAAGATAGAAGTTGTTGCAATTACTGTAGCAACAAGTATTTTATGGCTTGTTGGGACAACCATAGGGTGATAATTCTTGCATGTTTGCAAGTGTTGTTGATAAAGTTGTTGCACACGGATGGAAGTAACATAAAGCTAGAATATGGAATTATAAGGCTGATAAGGAAGCATGAGAACTTCTATAGTCATCAGCTAATCAGGTATCATTAAACTCATTTAATGGAAGCCATGCAAGTAAGTATCTCTCTTTTGGAAATTATGTTGTATAATTGCCAAAGGGAAATCCAGGTAAAAATTTCCCCAAATTTAATTGTATACTATGTTGTATGGTATTATTTAAGTGCATTGAAAGGATTGAGTTACCACTAGGTGTGGAAAAGGCTAGAGGCCTGTTATAGTTATCAAATCTTTTAGATTTTGAATGCACACACTGACATAGTAGCATGTCATGTTAATTTGGTTATGAGACAATAACCAAAGAAAATAAAAGATAAGAACTTGTTATAGGAATGATGCTAAGAAATCTAGTCATGTATGAGACCATAACAGGGTTGGATATGGAAAGGTATGGTTATAGAAAGGTTATGTGCCACACAAATACCGAATGATCTTCCTACTTTAGATAAAAATTCGACTGCAACCTTTTTTCTAACACTAATAAACACTACAGAATTATATTCTTCGTGTAGTGTTCAGGTCGAAAGGGAAGGCATCCAAGTAATTGGGAAGACAATAGGAAGTGTGTGGATATGGGGAAAGACATTGACCAGATTTCCAATTTATGGATGGTGAGATGCGTGACTTAGATAAAGCTCATTCTGAAAATCAATGCAAAGGTGCATTGAATAAATAGGCATTGAGAGTTTCACTTATGCCTAGTAAGTGGCAGAGTTGCACTCATACATGATGAAATTGTATACTTAAATGCATTTTGTTGAATGCATTATGTGAGTGCATGTATACATGTTTTTGCATAGGAATAATTATACTAATGGTTGAAAATGTTCTAACTCAAGAAGTTGAGAACATTTCAGGAATTGTTAAACATTGCAATAGGAAAATTGCAAGTGAAGTAGTCAGAGGAATAATGACTACATAAAATTTCTTGTTTAGAAAACTGAAGAAGTGAACTTACTGTTGTTAATTATGAGCATGCGTATGCATAGAATGATGAGTCGTTCTATTTGGTTAAATTGGTTGGTAATTGTGATTGAATTGATAGGTGCAGGAAATTCTAAGATCATTTCACAAGGTGATGTACATGTTGAATTATGATGTACAAAAAATACTAACAATCTATTGGTTGTATGCAATATATAATCATTGTAGGAAAAGTGGTAATTAGCATGGTTCTTTCTGAAAACCATAAGGAAAATTACATCCTGTTATCGCAACAACAATGAAAAATTATCAAATAGGATTTCATATTTTGGGAAAAGTTGAATTCCTTATGAGATTAATTTGATTTCTAAAATGGAATTTTATAATGCTCTCTTATGATAATTGCATGTGTATGATGCGGATGAGATGATAATGATTAAAGTGGGAACTCCTGGAGCCACGGTTCTCTGAGACTTCCTGTCTGGCCTGTGCTGGAGCCCTGGAAGGGAAGTTAAGTAACCGATGAACTGTTGGACAGTGAAGGTGCATACTACCTTGGCTTGTACACACATGTGGGGAAGAGAGACCATTGGTTGGAGTGTTGTTGGGGTTTGGTACCTTGGCCTAGACTATGTGGATATTGATTGTGGTCTGTGGTTATCTTGGGAAGCCATTGTCCCAATGGAGTCATATCCCATTCTTGGGGATGATATGTTGCTGAGAGTTTATCAGTAGTGAGATATAAGGCTAGGTGGAACGTCATGGATCTACAACTAGTTGCTTCTTCAATGAATCTTAATTGAAGCATGTAAAAAGGAAGAATTAGCTGAATTATTTCCTGAAGAAACTCTATGGAATAGAGCAATTGACTTCCAGTTGCAGTATGAGTATGAGAATTGGTGCTGGAAAGTAGAGCACCAGATGGAAACAAGCTCTCAATAGATAAAGATTGGAAATTTTAGAGAATTGGAATGGTACACGGTATATAATGCACTGAGGACAATGCATAAATAAGTGGAGGGGATTGTAATATCCCCAGGATGAACCAATTGTAAATATAATAATGTACTTAAGCTGGTGAGTGTTAGGACCATATATTGTACTCTTTTTGCCCATACTTTTTGCTATTATTTTACCCTTCATCACCTACATTTTGACTTATACTATCATTTCACCTTATCATTCCAAGGTATACAACGTCCTTTCTCATTATTTTATGCTTAATC
>JZKD02S1672679.1:161568-174232 GCA_000966675.3 Picea glauca | reverse complement strand
TTGAGCATATATAGTGCGCAACTATCTTTGAAACAAAAGACTTCCCTGGGTTGATAATTTATGTTTCACTTGGTTGTTTGAAATTAATTAAGCAATTATAGTGACCAACAGTGAGATGTTTTGATATAATTTTTGTATGCACCTTTCATGGCATAGTGTACGTAGGTACTACACAATAAAAATGATGAAATGGGCACATTCCAGGATACCGCGTGCAACAAACTTAAGTGTGTGCGATAATGAGGCCAGGGAGCCTTTACGTATATGTTTTGTTTTATAGGCTGGTGAGCCAGTTATTATAAGCTAGGATGCTTATGTTTTGAATTAGGCCATAGAGCCTAGATGCTAAAAGCCAATGCGCCTATTTTTGTATATGTCTCATGATTAATATAAAATACATCACTGTGTGCAGAGCGACCATGATAAAAGAGATGGGGGACTAAACACCACTAGTTAGGGAAAGGGTGGGACCTAAAAGTTAAGGAAAAGGTATAACCCAAGGAGCTTAAGCCAAA
This sequence comes from Picea glauca, assembly GCA_000966675.3. NCBI lineage: Eukaryota > Viridiplantae > Streptophyta > Pinopsida > Pinales > Pinaceae > Picea > Picea glauca. The sequence continues at coordinate 173,717 of JZKD02S1672679.1, read as the reverse complement.
AAGGAATATTATATTAATATTTCTTAAATCATAAAGTATGGATAATTATTTTATCCTAAGTTCTAAAGTTGGGGACAAGTGGACCAAAGTAGCTCCCAACATGAAAAGTGTCAATTTGGGGACATGCATACATATTGTTGGGACTTAGTTCATTTTTACGCCCCCCCCCATCATTCTTACCATCATTCTTACCATGATTCCTTCCATCACTCAACGATTATTCAATCAACCTTCACAAAGCCATTGAGTTATCCTTTGTATCTTCATGATTGTACTGGAACCTGTATCCATTGCCATAGAGGTTGGTGTAGCTGGTTAGCTGGGGAGATGGACTGAAGAAGTGGGTTGTCAGGCCTGCGGGATATTGAAGAGGTGGGTTGTTAGGCCCGTGAGAAATTTCTCTCTGGGTGAGAGAATTGTTGGGAATTGATTTCCTGAAGGTGCTAAACTGCAGCTACAGGGCTCTGAGACTTCCTATCCGGACTGTTGTTGAAGCCTTGGAAGGGAAGTGGGGCAGCCGAAGGACTGTTGAGTAGAGAAGGGGCACACTTCCTAGGGTGGGACAGGCATGTGGGGAATGAGAGACTGTAGGCTGTTAGTTTGAGTAGGCACCTGTGATAGAGTCTTTCCTATTTTCCATGAACCATTAGCCTAGTTAGGAACCCTTTACCCAGTGGAGTTTATTCCCAGCTCAGGGGTGACTCACTGTTGAGAGAGATGAATAGTGTGGTCTAAGGCTAAGAGGTTTGTGGAAGGTCTGCACGCAGTTGGTGATATTCTTACCAAGATAAGTGTTAACTGCGTGATAAATTTACATGCTGCATTATTATTTCCGTGTTTAGTTTTAAGGATTTATCCTATGTATGATTTATAACTGTGTTTATAATTATGGGTATTTCCTGTATCTGTGACATGTATGCGTTTACTGTTATTCAGTATGGATTCATGAATTTACATATGTATTTGTATGTTTACATTTTATATATAAGGCGTCCGCAAGAGTGTTGTGTGTGTATGTTTTAAATGCATGCAGTTAGAAAATTTTATGTGGCATAGTATAGTTGGTTGTTGGGTATGTCACAGTATGTTCTGTAGTGAGAGAAAAAAAATGTTCTCTGGCATAGTGTGGCCCGGACATGGGTGGCCAGGGATGTTAAACCTAGGCCATATATTCCTATTTTGTTGGAGGCACAAACAAGGGACACAAATGTGTTTGGGAATGGAGGCATTGAGTGTGAATGGGAGGATATGGAGATACCATATAACTCTTCGAGTGTGGGTTTCCGAATATAGGTTTCATTGGGGGAATATTGCCACATTATGTACAAGTGGAATTCTAAAGGACACTACAAAGGTGACAATGAATTAGGGCGTAAGGAAGGAAGAATGGAGATGCCCCACTTTGATGAATCCAGTCAGATTTCAGCTAAGATGTGGGTAAAAAAGATGGATACTTACCTTCAGTTGAACCCCGTGGAAGAGGAGAGGGAAATCAAGTTTGCAACATTACACTTGAATGGTAAAGTGAATGACTGGTGGTTTCATAGGATGACCACTCTGGGTCATGAACATATCACCTCATACATGGATTTCACCCAAAGACTCATTGAAAGATTTGACAGGGAAGATCTAGAACTTTACTTCAAGGAGCTCACATAGGTTAAACAAATAGGATCATCTAAAGCATTCATAGAGTAATTTCAAAAAGTGGCGGTTATGGTCCCCAATATGCCAGAGTATAGGTTATTGATGATGTATACATAGGGATTGACTAAGCCTTTGCATGTATGAGTTAATTATTTTAATCATGAAACCTTATAGGATGTAATTGAGTGCACTAGAGACTTAGTGGGAGCAGCTTCTAGAAATAAGGTCACACCTAGAACCCCAATTATTCATAGGGAGAGAGAAACAATATAACTTGAAAAGGGTAAGGGGAATATGTATGAAGCTACTAGAAGGGAGATAAGAAGGAATAAAATGTGTTTAACTTTCAAAAATTCATTGCAGCCAGGTCACAGATGCATGGGTAAAGGGAAAATTCATTATATAGAGGTAGTTTCTGACAGTGAATATGAGATGGATGAGGAGGAACGTGGAGTCATTTATAACTTAGGAATGTATCAGAATGAGGAAGAAAATGCCCCACATGCGCAAAAGGAAAAGAAACCCATGCACCATTCTACAGGGATTAATAAGGCTACCATTGCATCCATCAATAGAGTACCTATATTTAATACTTTTTGGATAAAGGGAGTTGTGCAAGGACAACAAACCATAGTACTTATTGATGGAGGGGCTTCTCATAACTTCATTGAAATTTCTATGATGAAGAGGAGACACTTCCCTACAATATACTTTGAGGGGTTTTTGGTTGAGGTAGCAGGAGGACGCACTATGGCCTGTGACAAATATATTCCACAGATGAGCTTGATATTAGGTAGGTACACTTTGACACATGAATTCTATGTAGTGGATATACTAGACATAAGCATCATATTGGGAGTTAAATGGCTTATCACCTTGGGGCCAATCAAAACCAATTACAAAACCATGCAGATGCCTTTTAACACATAAGATGGAAAAAGGGTCACATTAAAAGAAATGATAATAGAATCACCTAGGGTGGTGAAAACTAAACCTATGCATGCCATATTTAGGTGAGAGGAAGTGGCCTATGCATCATAGTGTCTTTTTATGGACGTGAGTCATGAGGGGTGCAATCACTATCCTCCAAACATACATAAAATAATTCACAAGCATGAGAAGGTATTTGGATAGATTCCACCAGGGAAACCACCAGATAGGGTATTTGAGCATATCATAGAATTATAAGAATGGGAAAACACAGTCATCACAACACTATACAGGCATCCAAAGAAGAATAAGGATGATATTGAGTGTGCCATTAAGAATTTGTTAGACATGGGACATATTAGACCTAGTTCCAACCCATTTGCATCTTCAGTATTATTGCTCAAGAAGAAATATGGTACCGTGTGCATGTGTATTGAATATAGGACCCTAAATAAGAAAACCATCAAGAACAAGTATCCCATTCCCATGATAGATGACTTATTAGATGAGCTACATGACACATTGTACTTCACCAAGATTGACTTACGTTCTGGATACCATTAAATCGGAATGAGAGAACATGATGTTCATAAGACAACTTTCATATGCTACTATGGACACTATTCATTCCTTGTCATTCGTTTTGGGTTACCAATTCCCCAACCACCTTTCAATCCTGCATGAACCATGCATTCAACAAACATTTAATGAAATTCCTACTAGTTTTCTTCGATGACTTGTTAATTTACATTAGGACATGGGAAGATCACCTCAATCATGTGGATGGGGCGACAAGCATCATGGATAAGAAATCAATATATTCCAAAGAGTCAAAATGTGAGTTTAGGATGACTGAGGTACTCTACTTGGGACACATCATTGGATCCAAAGGGGTACAGGTTCACCAGGAAAAAATCCAAGCTATAATTGATTGGCCCACTCCCAAGACACTTACATAACTCAAGGTATTTCTTGAAATTTTCATTTATTATAGGATCTTTGTTAAGGGTTTCTTTCAATTGTGTGCACCTTTGACTAACTTAACTGAAATGGGTGCATTCAAGTGGAGTGAAGAGACATAGTTTACCTTTGAAAAAATGAAGAAGGTAATAAACACATGTCATGTACTGTCTTTACTAGACTTCTCCCAACCATTCATTTTGGAGTGTGATGCATCATGTTTAGGTATTGGAGTTGTACACATGTAGAATATGAATCCTATTGCCTATGAGAGCCAGAAACTAACAGGGTATGATCTTCTATACACAATATATGACAAGGAAATGTTAGCTATAATGCATGCATTGGCCAAATTCAGACAATACTTGGTAGGGGAAAACTTTGTGGTCAGGACAAATCATAAAATTCTTAAGTACTTTCTAGAAAAAAAGGACCTCAATGAGAGAAAACAAAATTGGGTGAGTAAGGTCCAGACTTATAACTTTGACATAGAATATGTCAAGGAAAAAAACAACATGGTAGCAAATTCTTTGTCTAGAAGACCCTCAACTTATTCCATGTCAGAGATATCAGTTTACTGGAAAGCGCACCTATTGGTAGAGTACTCAAAAAATAAGTTTGCATGTGAATTAATGGATGGACAAGATTAGGATGATAGGTACATGATTGTAGATTACATCATTTCTTATAAAGGGAGGATTTATTTGGTTCCTGAATCTCTATTCAAAAAGAAGGTACTGCAAGAATTTCATAATTCATCATTAGCTGGGCATGAGGGATTCCTTAAGGCATACATACAGATCAAAGAAATATTCACTTGGAAGGGACTCAAGGAAGATGGCATGTGCCACATCAGGGAGTGTGTCATGTTCCAACAAAAAAAATATGAACATACCCATCCAAAAAATTTATTACAATCTCTTCCCATTCCAGAGAAGAAATGGGAAAGTGTATCCATGGAATTCCTTATAGGTTTGCCAAACAGATAGGGTAAGGATTGATATTTTTTAGTAGTGGATCGTTTGACCAATTTTGCTCATTTTTTTTCCATCTCCATAGATTAGAGTGCATCTCAAGTAGTGTAATTATTATTCAAGAAGGTTTTTAGGCTGTATGGGTTTCCCAAGACTATCATGGGTGGCAGGGATAGTAGATTTATAAGCACATTTTGGTATGAATTATTCCATCTACTGGATACATATTTAACCCCCAACAGTAGCTATCATCCACAAACAAATGGCCAAACTGAAATAGTCAACAACTAGGTGGAGGGGCATCTTAGGAACTATGTGATAGGTCAACAAAAAGCATGGTTTAAGTGGCTATACTTGGGAGAATATTGTTACAACACCAATCACCATATGTCCATTGGTATGTCTCCTTTCCGATCCTTATATAGTTATGATCCACTAAATTTTTCATAGATAATGTTTGGATATTGTAGAGATCCTATAGCTAAGGAGTGGATGCAGGAAATCCAAGATATTTTAAGAGAGGTCAAGGATCATTTACAGAGAGATCAAACCAAAAAAATCTATATGCAAACAAAAACAAAGTAGAGCACACTTTTGAGGTGGGGGACTTGGTCTATCTAAGGCTTCAACCTTATAGGAAGGAATCCATAAATAAAAATGGCATTGAAAAAATCAAACCCCACTTTTATGGTCCATATAGGGTAAAGATAAAGGTGGGGGAAGTTTCATATAATATAGAGATACCACATGGAAGTAAAAGTCACAATGTCTTCCATGTTTCATGTCTGAAAGAGAATTGGGACAACATATTGTTTCTAATGAGTAATTTCCTCCAGTAGATGATGAAGGACACGTGATATTAATTCCAGAGGAGATATTGGAGGTGAGGGAGAAAAATATAAGGAATAGGTCTATGAGGGAGTATTTGATCAAATGGAAAAAAATTCCAATAGAAGATGCCACTTGGAGAAATGAACAAGTGATACAATAGACAGATTTAGAATTTCTTGTGAGAAATAAATTTCTAGCAAGGGAGACTGTAATGTCCCCTTCCAAGTGACATGTGTATTGAGGGACTTAGTATTCTAGTTGTTCCCACTAGACTACAGTCTGAATAAAATAAAGGGGAATGAAGAGGAAATAAGGAGTCACTAAGGCATTAAAGTTATATTGTTAAAGTGACTTTAGCAAAAAGGAAAATAAAATATAATTGGATAAGTTGAAAAAATAAAGGTGAATGACCTTAGAAGCTGATTAAATAATTTAAGTGAAAATTAGAATTGTAGGTAGAAAAGAAGAGGAGGGTGCATCACTCCTCATTCTTGATCATTTTTGTCTTTGCACTTGTGATCTTGAGAGCTTGAGAATTTGAGTTTTTTGTATCACTAAACCCTATATATTAGCAAGGAGGTTAAATATACCTATGTTCCTGATCCAATCTTGGTCAAGGTGGTGAAAGATCCCACCCTCACCATTCTATTCATTTCAGTTCAATTTCATTAGTGTGTTGTGGAAGCATGGCACAACCTTGGAGGTTATCTGCAGAGAGGGCGTACTGTGGATGAATGAAGAGTTTTATTTGGACAAAGGAAGATATATTTAAGGCCAGCCATAATCCATTAGGGTTTTCCATCACCCACACAACTTTTCTCATCAGTCTTTGGGGATATTTAGCTGCATACTAATTTATCATTGTATTTGGGAAAATTTCTAAAGGAGCGCACACTATCACTTGTGGATTTAGTGATTTGAAGGATTATATCTTCTAGAAAAATGGAGGGATCTCATCATTTGTGTTCTACATTACCAGATCTATAGTTATACAATATTTCTCAAGGATTTGGAGGTAAGAAACGAGGAGGCTATATTTCCTAGGGACTCTATAGTCAATTGGTTTGCAACTCAACCATATTTGGGTGTCAGTTGAAGAAGGGAAATAAATTGTTGTCTAGACTTGTATTCTTCCATTGGATATTTAGGAGGACTCACAACTCTTTTTTTCATCTAGGAGGCATCTTCAACCATATAGTCTATATTTCTTGTATATTTTCCAGATTTGTATATCTCTTGTATGGAGGACAACTTATCTAATAAATAAAGGTCAGATATGAAGTTTGTGGCTATTACATTGTGTTGTTCTATTGTATCTTGTTGGTTTCATCTATTGTTTTTCCATATTTATCATCTCAATGTTGTAAAACCCTTGAAAGAAACTCCAACGCAACTCTAAGAAAATAATCTACAAAAAAAATTCAACAACAACTCACATAAACAATTATTAAACCCTTAAGTTCCTAGAAAAAATTCTTTAAAAAATTACACCATCACCACTTAATTCATACTCTACCATTAGTAAACACCAACTATTCACCCTTGGTGTTAAAGGTCCTTCTCACCAAGGCATGGTCCCTCTACCAAGACTAGTCTTTTATATGTCAAAGGTTATGGTACAATGTTAAAACTCATCATATGAGTGATTGCGACATGGATTAAAATTTTAGAGTAGTTGGTATAGAACTAGACTATCTCATGATATATCATATCCCCAACCCATTTTATCAAACTTTTATTAATATCCTTCATGGGTATGTGCTTCCAAAAGATATTTTACTAAAAAAAGCCTCCAAGTCCTTAAAGGATACTTTTTTCAAGATCTCACTTGCATCACAATAGCAAGAGACCAAGTCATAACATGTATCAAATCATCACCACTTCATTATCCAAAATATAGTCAACATCAATCACATAAATCTTTGTCATATTTTGACCAATTATCTAGTTGGAAACAAATCACATGCTATAACCCAAAACACAACTTTATTTGAAAAATCATGGTATTTACACACAAGAAAAACACCTTAAGAAACCATTCACACAACTAAATCAAAGATCAATACACTAGTGTTTTTACAAAAACCCCCAAAGAAGGAAACAATTCACAATCCCAACCAATGTGGTCACTTGAGACAATATATTAATGAAAAATAAAATTTTGTACATAAGAGTTTCTTACAATTGATCTTAAATAAATGAGCCTTCATGCTCTTTAAATAGATATCATGGACCAATGGTGTGTGAAGACATGGATCAATAGTCGTTATTATCAAAGAGAATATGAGACATCAGATCACTCTATGTCTAAAACATATTGTGATCATGAGATTACAGAACTATACATGCATACTAATGCAAATAAAGAAACATAATTTTACCCACAGGTTCTTCACTAAATGAACTGGTGAAATAGCACATATATTCGTGGAATATTAAAGGATAGTCATAATTTCACTAGATAATGATAAATACCTCAAAAAATCCTTTTATCGAACCCCCCTCCCAACACATCTTTCCAATAAAAGAAACTCCTATTTTAACTAGATATCCCTTTTCCTACCCCCCAATACCTAGAAAACCCCCAATACCCTACACCCCCCCCCAATACCTGCAATATATTGACTTTATTCTTCACAATTTCAAAACCCCCTATATGAATAAATGTGATAAGATATTGGTCAGAAAGGTGAATCCCTCATTCTTTTTATTTAAAGACACATTAGACCAAGTTGATATTAACTAACTTCTAAGTGTATAGATATCCTAGCATCCCTTGTTAATAACAACTTGGAATAGGACTGGAGGATTTACAAAGGTGACACAATAGGAGAAGGAAGGATACATTAGATCAAATCCCCCCTTCACAAGAACTTCCTGAATTCCTAACATAGATTGAAGTTTGGAAAAATTCACTTCTATAAAATAGATTGTGAAAAAGTATGCAACTTGATCATTTGTAGGGAAAAAAAGCACTTCAAGAACATGATCAAGAATGAGATTTCTAATGAATTGAATTTGTAACTGAATGTGTTTTTTGCATTGATGTTGAACTAGATATTTGGCGAGCTTGATGAAACTCTATTTGTCACACTAAAGTATGTTCATATGTTGTTATTGGAATCCAAAATCTGAAAGGATCTATCAAAGCCACAAGGATTATTGACTTGTGTAATGTTCCCTATCCTATTTGAGGTCCATTATGTGTGGAAATACTCATAAAAAATAAAATTTTCTGCTAACTAATTCCTATAGCTTGTCATCTATGAATTACATACATATTTAAATATCATCTGATATCATTTAGTAAATGCATCCACAACATTTTAAACAAATATGAATGAAACTAATAACTCACACAACAACATGTAAAACCATTCTCATGCACATAGTAAAAGCACAAAAATTAAACACAAAACATAACTCAACAAATAAATAAAACAATTATCTTTTAATTCAGTTATGAAATCAGTTGGTTAGGATGCATGTTCCACCCAAACATAGACTTTTTTTTCCAAATATCAATAGCATTTCAACCCCAAGCTGGTGCTAGCAATCCACAAAAGAGGGTGGTCTCTCATTGGGCACCCACAACTCAGGATTCCCACAACCCACTAGTGTTCTCCTACAACTCTCCTGATTTTCCACCATCTCTCTTCCTCTCAACCAGCCTAACCCAAGGAATGTACCTCTTTACTGATATCATACCCTCGGGTGTCCCATTCATTTATCAAGTTCTCTCTAGCACATGTGACCATGTGTCTCTCTATTGGGAGCTGAAGGGATATCACTGCTAGGAAAACTACCAAGAAAAACAACAAGAAACACTTGTTGTCACAGTGGAACTCACACAGGAGTTCACTCTTTAGGCCAAACAACCTGAATCTTCAATATCCATATCCAAAATTCTCCAAAAATTCTCCAATATGCTCTGAAATTCACCTGAGTCCATGGTTGCTCCAGCTCCAAACTCCTCTTTTCTTCTCTTTACTTGTTGTTCATGCCAAAAACTTGACTGTCCAAAACTAATGTAACTTCCCATAGGAATTTATTTCCTTTGGTTTATTTTCTTGACTCACACACTTCCTCAAGCTGATTGTACTCATCCCCCATGCTCCAAATAACTATAGGATGCGACTTCTTACACTCACCCTCTTACATGCATTCAATGATTGGATTTGGGGACACTCAATCAGAAAATATAGTTTAATACATAATCATAATAAAATTTCAAGAATGTGAGTGGAATCAATAGACATGGGTAATCCCCCCTTGGATCCATCTCTTATACATTCTTTTAGACCCCCCCATATCTTATGGATTAATTCAACCCCCATATCTATCCATATTCCCTTAGTAGTTGGCATCACATTTTATTATTAAAATTTAGAAACACAATTTGCATATACATCACTTGGTCGTGGCCACACATTATATCTACATTAAGCATTAATTAAACTAGGGATTATAGCAGGGATGTTACAACTTGCATTAACCACTACCCATTACTCTACTTCTGCTAAAGAAAGAGAAATAACTTGTTTTTTCTTACAATCCTAAGTGATAGTTCCAGAACCAATATCAAAAACATAAATTGCAATAGACTTTTGAGCATTAAGGTCTCTATCCCAATCGAAATTAATGAAAAAAACCAACCTAGGAATACCCCCTGAACTATAATGTATCCCAAATTGAATTGTACCCTCAATATACCAAAGTATCCTTTTTTCTACTTTCTAATGACTCTCATGGGATGTTTGAATATACTCGAAAACAAGAACAAAATAAATGAAAATATCAGGAAGAGTATGAGTCAAATAAAAAAGGATACCAAGTAACCGATGATACACAGTGGCATATACTTCAGGTGTAGACTAGAAGGGAGAATGGGTTGGTTTACAATCTTTCATTTTAAAGTGACAAAGAAGGTCACATGCATACTTAGATTGGGAAAGATAAATTATTGTCTTGGTTTGCAATACTTCAAGGCCGAGGAAATAATGAAAATATCATATGCCTGTCATTTAAAATTTGTTCTTAAGGATGGATTTCATGTGGGTTAAAAGTTTAGGTTCACTACTAGTGAGGTTAAGGTCATTAACATATAGAACACATGTTTTTATATGGATTCCTACTTTCTTGGTATAGACATCAGGGTCATAATGACATCTAGAAAATCTAATTTCAAGAAGAAATCTATAGATTTTAGCATATGAAGCTTCAGTGTCTTTCCTAAGACATAGAGAGATTTCTTAAGGCAACATACAAGGTTGGGATCATTCTAAACATATCCAAGAGGTTTCTCTATGTAGAGTTTTTCTTACAAATCCCCATTCAATAAGGATGACTTAACATCAATTTGATGGACCTCCCATCTATGTGAGGTAGCAAGGGACATATCAAGGAATATGGAATTCATTTTGGCTATAGGGGAAAAGGTTTCACTGTATTCTATTCCCTCAACTTGAGAGAATCCTTTGGAAAATATAACCAGGCCTTATATATTTCAACACTTCCATCTGATGCATACTTAGTTCTATACACAATTTACATTCGGCAAGTTTTATTCCTTTCATAAGAGGTACAATATCCCAAGTATTGTTTTCCATTAAGGAATGATATTCTTCATTCATTGTTGTGTCCCAATCTAGATGGATAGAAGTTTCTACAAATTCATCTAGATCACGAGTCTCTAAAAATTGAGCCAAAAGAGAGGATGATTGATGTAACTATGAACATGTATGATGGTTATTTATAGGATCACCAACAATATCACCAACTAATTCACATGTTGAACATACACATCTAAGAAGTGGTGGTGCTAGTGCACGTTCATGTTCAATGGACTCATTTTGAGTAAGGTGAATAGGTGGAGGTGGATTCTCATCCTTACTGTTATCACATAAAGTTGCCTTGTTTCTTTTATCCCTTAGTTTTACATTTTTTAGCCTTTAGACTTTAGGTTTGCTTCATTTTTCTTTGTGTGATTTTCTTAGGTTAGCTTGAACAAATAAATACTTGTAGTTTTGGCTCATTTTTGGCCCACACATATGTTGGTTGTGGAGCCTGATTGTCTTTTTGATTGAGAGGTCTTTTACTTTCAGCCCTGTTTATACCCCATGAAGACTTTACACCCCATAAGTATGTACACTCTTCCACGGGGGGAAGTGCAGAGGGGGCATACCCCCTCTATGGGGTTCGAGGGCAAGCGGGCCCCCAACGGGAGTTCAAGGGCAGTGTCTCCCGAAGGAAAAATTGCCTTGTAAATGTATATTTTAATTTCATTGTAAATCTGGACCATTCATTATAAGGTCACAGATCTAATGATAGAGATTATGTCAGGGTTTTTTGTACTAGAAGGAAACCCTCTTTTATGAGGGGAATGTATTGCGGCTATGGTTGATGACGAATATTGTATTCTGAGATAAGAGACTGTGAGAGAAAGAAGAGGAAGTTACAATGGGTTTTCTATAGGTTGTATCCCTTAATATGCTGGATAATAATAAAGGAAGGACCTAACAATTTCTCTGGTGGATGTAGCCCACACTAGGTGAACCACGTAAATCTGTGTCTCTATTGTATTGTGTATCTTTTGTGTTTTGTTTCTGCATTCGTTTTATTTTATTGCTGCACGGTCCTATTTTTATAACAACTGGTATCAGAGTGAAAGGTAACTCGCAGGAAAAGAGGGTTCCTGGTTCGAGTGGGAGAAATGTCAAAAGATGGAAAGTTTAGGGTCGAGAAATTTAACGGCCAAAACTACCAGTTATGGAAGATGCAGATGGAAGACTATTTATATCAGAAGGA
>JZKD02S1672679.1:146472-160869 GCA_000966675.3 Picea glauca | reverse complement strand
ATGGAGGTGAATATTGCAGCAAGGAGTTTGATGATTACTATTGATACCATGGGATTCGTAGAGAGAAGACAGTTCCAAGAACACCACAAGAAAATGGTGTGTCAAAAAGGATGAATTGGACAATCATGGAGCGTGCAAGGAGTATGAGATTGCATGCTAGTTTTCCCTTACAGTTTTGGGAAGATGTTGTAGATACTGCTTTTTACTTAATAAACAGAGGACCTACAAGCTCTTTGGATGGTATAATTCCAAATGAGGAATGGACAGGAAAAAAGGTAAACTATTCATTTTTGAAAACTTTCAGTTGTGAAGCATTTGTCCATATTGATAAAGAAAATAGAACAAAGATTGAGGCAAAATCCAAGAAGTGTACCTTTATTGGATATGGTGTTAATGATTTTGGTTATCTCTCATGGGATTATGAAAATAAAAAAATTATTAGGAGTAGAGATGTCATATTCAATGAGAAGGTTATCAGTTGCAGAAAAAGAAACAGGAAAAAGAAAAATAAGAATACACAGTGCTTGATGAAATCACTGAAAAAGAAATTCCAAAGGAACCAGAAAATCAAAATGTACAACAACGGGAGTAGCAGGTACCTCAAACACCTGCAAGTGTTGTTAGAAAATCTACCAGGTTAAGTATGCCCCCTGAACGATACTCTCCTTCATTGTATTATTGATCATTGACTGATTCTAGTGAACTAGAATGTTATGAAGAGGCAATGCAGGTAGAAACCAAAAGGAAGTGGGAGCAAGGCATGAAAGAGGAAATGGATTCCTTGGTAAATAACCATACTTGGAACTTGGTTCAGTTTCCTGCAGGAAAAAGAGCATTGCAGAATAAATGGTTTTACAAGTTGAAGGAAGAAGATGGAGGAGAAAAGAGGTACAAGGCTAGACTTGTTGTAAAGGGGTTTGCACAAAAGAAAGGAATATATTTTGATGAAATATTTTCTCATGCTATTAAAATGACTTCAATTAGAACTATTTTAAGTCTTGCGGTAGTAGAATATTTTCATCTTGAACAGTTAGATGTAAAAACAACTTTTCTCCATGGGGATTTGGAGGAAGAGATTTATATGCAACAACCACAGGGGTATGAGGTCAAAGGGAAGGATAATTTGGTATGCAGGTTGAAGAAAAGCTTATATGGCCTAAAGAAAGCTCCAAGGCAGTGGTATCTAAAGTTTGACAGGTTTATGACAGAACAGGGTTATAGTAGATGTCATTCTGAACACTGTGTTTATTTTAAAAGGCTAGAAAATGGAAGCTTTATTATCTTGCTATTGTGTGTAGATGACATGCTTGTTGCAGGGTCTAATATGCAGGATATAAATGTGGTCAAGAAGAAATTATCCAATTCATTTGCGATGAAGGATTTGGGTGCTGCAAAGAAAATCCTTGGTATGAGAATAACAAGAGACAGGAAAAATTGCAAACTGACAGTGTCTCATGGTGAGTACACAGAGAAGGTGTTGGAGAGGTTTAGAATGCAGAATGAAAAACCAGTTAATACACCTTTTGACAACCATTTCAAATTAACTAAGGAAATGTGTCCTGAGACACAGGAGGAGATAGAATACATGTCCAAGGTCCCATATTCATTAGTAGTTGGCAGCTTGATGTATGCAATGGTTTGCACAAGACTAGATATTGCACATGCAGTGGAAGTTGTGAGAAGATATATGAACAATCCAGGTAAAGAACATTGGGAGGCAATAAAGTGGATTCTCAGATACTTGAGAGGTACTGATAATCACGCATTATGTTTTAGAGGTTTAGAAACTGTTCTACAAGGATATGTTGATTCAGATATGGCAGGTGATAAAGATGGCAGGAGGAGTACCACAGGGTATGTGTTTACTATAAGTGGAACAACAGTAAGTTGGATTTCAAAACTGCAAAAGGTTGTTTCACTTTCAAAAACAGAGGTAGAGTATGTTGCTGGTACAAAGGCTAGTAAAGGGATGATTTGGTTACAAAGGTTTATGGAGGAATTGGGAAAGAAGCAAGAGAATAGCAGGTTGTACTATGATAGTGAGAGTGCCATTCATCTTGCAGAGAACTCAGCCTTCCATTCGAAGACTAAGCATATACAGCTGAGGTACCACTTCATACGATCTTCCTTGGAGGATGGACATTTGAAGTTGGAAAAGATACACACTAGCCAGAATCCTGCAGACATGTTAACAAAGGGAGTAACCAGGGAAAAAATGAGTTCCTGCTCAGTTTCAGTTGGTCTTAAAGAATGAAGATGAATATGATAAATTTTCCAGGTCCAAGAAAGTTCAGAGTCCAGCATATACAACAACGGTGGAGTTGTTGAGATCAGTCTCCAAGTGGGAGATTGTTGGTTGTGGAGCCTGATTATCTTCCCGATTCAAAGGTATTTTACTTTCAGCTGTGTTTATACCCCATGAAGACTTTACACCCCAGAAGTATGTACACTCTTCCACTTAGGGGAGTGCAGAGGGGGGGTACCCCCTCTGTGGCGTTTGGGGGGGCTATCCTCCCGGCTGGGGGGTTTGGGGCTGAAGCCCCCGAAGGAAAAATTGCCTTGTAAATGTATATTGTAATTTCATTCTAAATATGGACCATTCATTATAAGGTTGCAGATCTAACGATAGAGATTATGTTAGGGTTTTTTTCCCTAGAAGGCAACCCTCTTTTATGAGGGAATTGGATTGCGACTATGGTTGATAACGAATATTGTATTCTAAAATAAGAGACTGTGAGAGAAAGAAGAGAAAGTTACGATGGGCTTGCTATAGGTTGTATCCCTTAATATGTTGGATAATAATAAAGGAAGGACCTGGAAATTTCCCTGGTGGACGTAGCCCACACTGGGTGAACCACTTAAATCTATGTCTCTATTGTATTGTGTATTTTTTGTGTTTTGTTTCCGCATTTTTTTTATTTTATTGCTCCACGGTCCTGTTTTTCTAGCAACATAGGTTTTAAGCATAGATTCATTCTATGGTTTTTATGTTTTAACTCACCTCTTGACTTGACATCAAGCATAACCCATCCCATGATCTTAATGACTTGACACATCACTCCATACACTCATAACCTTTATCCTTGCCATGATGTCCCTATGTATGTTAAAGGAGGTCAAATCAAAGTTTTGAAAAAGGCATTTCCAACTCACTAGGATTTTTTGTAGCGAACCTTTGTCCTTTTATATTTTCCATAATTTTTCATAATCCACTGAGGTCATGATCTACCTTGTTTTTAGTGCCATTTTTTGTTAAAAGAGAATATTATTATTTGGTCATTAATGAGTTTTCTAACAGTTTGAGCATTTGAATTTTCTCTCAAGCTCGGCGCTGCTGAAATCACTAGTTTAGACCAGCTGCAGACTACGCTACGGGATCAACTATCAAAGATAAATTGGAGGTTGAGGTGGACGTAGAAGTTTCTTAACTGGTTGTAGATCCTCCATTCTCAATCACATCTCTAGGTATTCCATTAGCTCTCTCCATTGCATAGAAAAGTCTTGAGAGACCTCCTGCTTCATCTTTTGGTAGCGCCGGATGCTGCAGACTACTTCCTCCCTCATCCATTTGCATCTATATATTTTCTCCCACAGAATTTGCAGCTATTGTCACTTTGATTTCATCTATGCTAGAGGTCAAATTTTTTTTCTTCTAAATATTGAGTACCCATTCAATCACTTGGTCCTTGTGTGCACACAACGCTACAAAAACATACCACTAAACTACACTACATATCCCTTATTTTCATGTGCTGTGTTTTATTTGGATTGGTCAATTCTACCTTATGTATTCAAAGACCGCTGCATTAGCCTTTTTATTCACTGTATCATCATTCATTCATCTTAAGATCTGTTGGCAGTAAGGGGAATTGTAGTCCCTACCTTTCCAAAACTTTGATGACCATGGTGTGGTGAGATAAAGCTTTGGAGTGCATCCTTGACTTCATTAACTCAGAGTCTTTTTCTTTCAATTTAAAAAAAAAATCCATCAAATAAGTGTATTTTTAATTCAAGGTGAGTTAGAGGAGAAATTCACTACTCAAGACAAAGAAGTCATCCAGGAAATTGAAGAAGAAGAGACAGAGGCTCATCACTCTTCACAAAGAGAATTTTCACCTCCTCCTACACCTAAATTGGAATAAGTCCCTTCATCCACTAAAGCCACAACCAAGAGGGAAAGGAAATTTCATTTCTCTTCACTTTCTCCAGCAGCTAAGATAAAAATCAGGAATCCTTTTACTAGATCATCATCTCTCAAGGAGGTTGTTCAAGTAGAAGTCCTACCCAAGGTTTCAGTTCCAAGGAAAAAGAAAGATAAAGGTAAAGGCATTAAGAAGCCTATTGGGGTGATAGACAGAGCTCCTGTGCAACAAAAAGATAAAGGTGACGCCAATGAGAAACTTGTTGAGGTTATCAACATCAACACTCCACCTAGTAATCACAATTTCAAAAGATTGATTAGATAGCTCAGGGAGGCTAGGAAGGAGGTTGCTCGTTTGAAAGAAGAAAGTTTGACTGAGAGAATTAAGATGAAGGAGCTCATGGATATGTATAGTAACAACCTTGATCTGGAAAAAAGTTTAGCAAGAAGAGCCCTGCCTCTCCATAAGAAACTTAACAACCTCTACAAGCAAAACATAGGCTTTCAGTCTCAAAATAGAAAACTCAAGGAAGAATTGCAACATTTCAAGGATGAATTGGCCCAGAGGAACTTGAATATTCTGGTAGAACATTCCATTGAAAGAGATGAACCAGTATTCATGAAGAGTACACCTGCAGGAAACAAGAGTATCCCTGCAAAGGAAAAACATGTTGTTACGATAGAAGGAATCTCTTCTGCAACAAGGAGGAGTGCTAGGTTGATGAAGTAGTTGGGGGATATAAGATCCATTTTTGTGGGTGGTGTCTTTTTGCAAGAGTAAAGTGATCAAGGAAGTATAGTGTTTTTCCACCTATATAGGTATCTACAGGCTCCTAATCCATCAACTAGGTTTTTGTGCTTTGAAGGATTGGTCTCATCACACAGACATTCCGTAGTGCCATGGTGTTGTGAAATCATCTATATAGTATGTTCTGTATTTTTCTACCTAATATGCTACAAAATCTCCTATCTGAACTACATAGTTGCACTACCGAATCTGCAAGAATATTTGATAGATGGCGCTACCAAATCCACATAGCTATTTTGATGAATGGTGCTACCAATTCTGTAGGACCATTTGAGGTGTGGCACTACTGAATTCGCAGAGTCTATTTTAGGTGTGGAGCTACCGAATCCGCAGAGGCTATTTGAGGTGTGGCGCTACCAAATCTACATAAGCTATTTTAGGAGGGTGCTATGGAATTTCACACAGTCATTACACAGGAGGTGCTACAAAATCTACAGAGTCATTTTGCAAAGGGCACTACAGAATTGGCTACCCAATGTGCTACTGAATGGCACTACGAACTGACACCTGTAATCAAGGGATTATAATTCATGAATCCTTTGTATGTTTGATGATGTGGAGAGAAGCGAGGATCATAGGTGGAATCATGGAGGCAACATACAACCCCTAGAGGACACTTGGAAATGAAAAGGAATGCGCCTAAAGGGAGACATGTCATTTATTTCTTGTTGGAGTGGTTGCCAACATGGTTCCTATTTTGTAGCAGTTTTGTTAAGATCCATTAGCACAAGTGTTAGATTGGTAATTGTTTTAGAGAATCCTAGGGGAGGAAGGAAAACTCTCACCTCTAGCTGTTGCCTTTCATTTTTGGTTATAAATACATATTCTAACTGATCAGTGAGGTTCGAGTGGTTGAGCTGGGCTCCCTGATTGTAATATTTTTGACTAAGTAGTCTGTTCTCTGGTTATGTACTGGAATTGATAATTTTTTATTAATAGAAGTCAATTTCTCTTTATATCATCTTGTTGCCTCTTATGCTGAAGTATTCTTGATTGGATGATCCACATGATATTGTTATGGTTGTGTTATGATGAATGTTTGATTATAATACTGCTATGATGTTCTTCAATGTTCTTTAAATTTGAATTCAAGAAGTTCTTGTGTTTGAGTGTTTTCCTCCTTAGGATACTTGAAGACCTGATTTCAATAACATACCTTTACACCTCTGTCACTAAAGTCTTCCTCCTATTCAATTTTACTCCCATTCATTGACTGCAACTAATAAATACCTCATATTCTAATGCATGCTAGCCCATATTTTTGAGTTAAAACATTAATATTCTGAGTCTTGTCCATTTGACCTTTAAACACTCATTTACATTTAAACATACTTTGATGGGTACTGGGCTTATCCTATTTGCAATATGAGGGTGATTCTTAGTTCTAACATTCTTAGCACCATTGTTGAGGAATGAATTGAAGACTTTTCCCTGGGATTGAATGAAAAAGCATATTGATTCTGAAGGTGCATTAGAATTCTATACATTGAAGATTGTAACTTGCACTTGGCGACTCCATTGTTTCAGCTGTGGCTCCCAAATGAAGACACATGAGGTCAACTCCACAACTACCTTTGGATACACCTGAAGCTGACCCAAAGAAGATAATCAAGAAGGGAAAAGGTTCTCAAAAGAGTTTTTATGTTACTGTATCAGGTACTTATGGTCAGTTGATTGATTCCATTCTTAGTACACCAATTTTTATATCAAGTATTCCTCCTTTACCTTCTGCTGAAGTTTCTAGAAATTTGGATTTTGAAAGTGTTCCTGTCGAATAATCCTCTTTTAACCCATAATTGAAAGAAGAAAATTTTAAAATCCTTTCCTATTCTGATATTGTAAAGTGGTTCAGACTTGAGAGTATTGAAGATTTACCTTCTTTGGGTTTTTCTACTCCTCCTCCTATCAAAGTTACTGAGACTAAAAAAGAGGAAACCTCTTCTCCCTTGGACCCTATTTCATTTTCCCCAAAGGATCAAACTCTGCCTGTGAAAAATGAAATCCCTCCTTCCTACATTTCTTTTTCTCCTAAGTTGCACACAGTCAAATATCCATCTCCTCCTTGTTCTCCTACAGGTCATAACCTAATGGTAGGTTCTAATTCTCCTAGAAATAGGATAGATGTCATAGTGGCTGCTAGGTATGCCCCTCTTATCTTACCTCAGCCTATGAAATCTCTCCCTATTGGAGACTACCTTAAGTACCTACCCAAGTTCACAGGGTAGGAAGACATAACTATTGAAGAACACCTTGCTACCTTTTATAGTTGTGCAAACAATCTTAACATCGAGAATGAAGATGTATGGATGAGATTATTTGTACAAAACCTTGATGGTGAGGGTAGGAAATGGTTTAGGGGTTTGAATCTTGGATATATTGTTGGGATCGAAGCTTTAGCTAATTCTTTCTTGAGACAATGGGGGAATAAAAATATTTTCTTTATTTTATCACATAATTTGGATCCCTTAAGAGGAAAGAGGGAGAATCTGTTTTTGACTTCTCCAAGAGATTCAATAAAATGTACAACAATATTCCCGCTGAAATAAATCCTACATAAATCTTTGCCAAGATCACCTATGCCAGTGATTTTGACCATGCATTTTTCCTTCTACTAAGAGAAAGAAGATCTACCTCCTTAGCTCATATGAAAGATGCAGACTTAGAAGTAGAATCTAACATAGTGGTAGCTGTAAAAACTTAGGGGAAAATATGACATGAACAAGAGAAAAAGTAGATCTAAAGCCTCAACCTCTGATTCCTCTATTGTCCATCCTTAAGTTGATGAACTTAGAAAATTGGTGAAATCTCTTTCTGTTGAAATGAAGAAGTTAAAACGTGAAGGAAAACAGACCTATAAGAATACACAAAATGCTGATAATAGAGGTAATTTCAAAAGACCAAATAATTCCCCTCATGTCCTCCAAAGAGATCCAATAAATATAGATAGGGATGATAAAAAAATTCAAACCCCTCTCCAAAACCACCTTGTTGCTGATGAAGAAGGAGAGGATGAAGAAAATGATCCTGAAATCCTGAAAGTCCCCTCTAAGTTTGGTATGCTCTTGTCCAGATCTTGGATAGAAATACTAGGGGTAACCTTGTAGATGGACCTTACATATGCCACCATTCCTATGTTTGGGGGAGAACATAGAAGGCTTTACATGGAGGCTCAATTAGGATACATCATCAATGATTAAGGAAACCCCACCAACCATCCTATTTTTTCACTTGATACTAGTTTAGGATCCAATATATTGCAGCTCACTGATGCTCCTCAACTTCCTCTTGAAATCACAAAATAGTCCATTACCTTTTGTGAAGGATATCCTCCAAATACCTCTGTTTGGATATTTTTTTTTGATGGAGCATCTTCTAAGCAAGGTGTTGGTGTTGGAGTATTCTTTGTTTCCCCTACTCAAGAAATCATATCTTTTCCCTACAAGCTCGAATTTGAAACTAGAAATAATGTGGAAGAATATGAAGCTCTTGTTTTGGGTTTGAGGGCTGCCAAAGACATGTGGATTGAAGAGCTAGCAGTGTTTGGATATGTTTAATTAATTGTCCATCAAATCAAAAATCTGTATCAAGCTAAACACCCCGGGCTATGGACTTACAGAAATGAATTTTGGGATTGTGTTGACAATTTCTTCTTAGATTTTAATATATCATTTGTTCTAAGGGAGGAGAACACCATGGAAGATTCTTTGGTTGTTTTAACAAGTAATTTCAGAGTCCCCTTTCCACCTAAAATCAAATATGATGTAGAAGTGAAGTGTATACCCTCTATACTTGACAATGTCAAACATTGGAATGTTTTTGAGAATGATCTTGAGACTAAAAGATTTCTTGAGACTGTGGATGAGTTTTCTACGTTACATATTGATCAAGATCATGATACTGAAAATAGTCCTCATGATGATGTTTTTCTAAATAAAATTGCTAACCATCATATTGGTCATTTGCCTAGTAATCATATTCCAAAAGGACTAGTTCCTTTGGAGAGATTGTTCGACAAAAATGATGTTGTTGTAAAGGTTAATGGTTCAACTGAAAATGTTGATGTGACCAAATGTAATGTGGGTACAGAGGAGGATCCAAAATATGTCAAGTTGTCTAGCAGCTTGTCAAAGGAACACAGGGTTGAATATGTTAAGATGTTAAAAGAGTTTGTTGATGTGTTTTCCTGGACATATGAATATCTGAGAACATACGCCACAAACATCATTGAACATAAGATCCCTTTGAAAGAAGAGACCAAGCCATTTAGGAAAAAACTTAGACAGATAAATCCTATGCTGATGCCTATTATGGAAAAAGAGGTAAAACATATTTTGGATGCCAAGATTATCATTCCTTTGAGATACTATGAAAGGGTGTCTAACTTGGTCCTAGTGAGAAAGAAAAATGGGGAATCAGACTTTGTGTCGATTTCATAAATTTGAATAGAAGCTCCAAGAAAGATAATTACCCCTTACCAAAGATGGAGCACACATTACAGAGGGTGACAATTTCATCTAGGATGAATATGATTGTAATAGCCAAATAAATTAAACATCCATTAATTCTACTAACATAACAGTGAAGTTCAATAATTCCTCTATATTGAGAAAATTAGCATATAAATTTATCAACAATTAATAAAATTTTATAGCGAATAAAACAAATACACAATTCAAATTACCTGGGTCTAATGCTAATTCGCCTTGCTTCCTTGTTGCTTCCTTCTTGCTCTCTCTGATGCATGGACCAACACTGCCCAAACCTACTATCCTCCCTGCCATCTAGGACAACTACCTAGCTCCAGGATATCATATGGATATCCTAGCCCCCGTACTCAAAACCTTTAGCAAATCGGTGCCCCCTACAATGATACTCACAGTCTGTAGAACTCTCCCACAGAACCAGAAAAAAAAAATCCAAGAAACTAGTGCTCTCGTCCCCCTCCAAAAATGCTTCCTCCCCAAAATAAAAAAATCCTCCTCCAAAAGAATGCCTTCCACCGTAAGGCTCTCCCCGTCATATTCCCGTTTCACCGACTCTTCCTTTCATTAATTTCCTTATCCATTTATTTATTATCTTATCCCCTTGTATTTATTATCTTATATTATCTTATCTTTACATTTAATGTCCTATCCCCTCCCATATACGTAAGTCTTAATAAATTAAATTATTAACCCCGTTAATTCTTTACTCACATAATTAAAGAGTCGATTAATAATTAATTAACCATTGACAGTTATGAACAAATAATTAATGATAATTAATTAGCTAATATTATATAAGAAATAATTATTGTTTAGCTAACATCTTAGGACAATCAGATGATCAATTTAATTATAATTAATAATCCTATACATTTATTTAAGAAGGGTCGTTACATACACCCACCCTTCAGGAAACTTCGTTCCGAAGTTAAGGTATCTTCTGGTACAAAGGAAAAGAAACATGGTTCACACATTCATAACAATTAACCAACACTATCAGTAAGTAAGTCAAGAAAACTCATACATACTAGTGTATATGTACAAGAAATGTATGTGTAGCTAGTACATACAAGTCTCRTGCATGTACTAATAATCAAAACTACCATCCTTTAGTAATTTATGTAGGCATCCAATCCAGTCAGCAAGACTAGTCTTTTATAACAGACAATAAACCAATCAAATGTTTGAGAAATCCTTTAATTACAATTATCCGGTTCAACAATTTTATTTAGACAACTATGGTTTAGTTACGTAATAATGAATATTCATATATACACATTTCTCTTTTTTATTTTTTTTGAAGGGAAAACATTAAATTCCACCACAAGACATATCTCCATACCGTCTCAACTATTACTACTCATCCTTCCTCCCTAACCTACTTCCATCTCCATTCCTATCCTTCCTCTGCTAGACTATCTTGGAGCGTCAACTATATTGACCTAACTCCAAATAGAACCCGTAAGAGGAAGTGTTGCTATCTCGACCAAGCTTCCCTAACAGGCATCTGACAGTCATCATCAGACGTCTCGGGGAGCGTGAACTAACACTGTCCTCCCATGACTTCAGGTTTCAGAGGATACACGGTGGGAAATGCCTCCACCCCTCCTAATCATAACTAGGGTCCACACCCTACAATGGAGGATACACGGTGGGAAATTCCTTCACCCCTCCTAACAGGACTAGGGTCCACACCCTACAATGGAATATACAGTGGCACCGTGTTTCTTTCTGTGGGGTAAGTTTTGCTTCCTATCATACATGTTTCTAATATTATTCTAAGTTATCCAGTTGTAGATATTTTTAATTCTACCATGCATATGACTGGTTTTGTTGGAAGGTTATTTGATATTGGACCATTCTTTTGTCTTGTTGTTTTTTTTTGTTTTGTTAAATTTTCTTCGAACTTAGGGTCTTCTCCATTACTTTTCACTGTTCAGAAATAGAAATGCAAGAAATTAGGTGTATTGTGAATAGATTATACTTTAGAGTGGGATAAATCGGGAGTAATCTGCTGACTAGCAGGATTTTGCTACTTACTATTGAGTTGATTCACATTGTTTGCTTGACATCTTCGGAGCCGAAAATGACGGGTTCTCTGGCTCTATCCATTGTCATTATTATCTGCGTTTGCAAATTTTCTGCCACCGTCACAGGGCGACATACTCCGTGGAGTATTTAGGGGCCAAAGGCCAAGAGCATACTGTACAATAATTCTAATTATGGAAAGTTTCAGCTTAATAATGGAGTCGGCCAAACCCCGCAAATGGGATGGAACAATTGGAATTTCTTCGCTTGTGCTATCAACGAGACTGTGATCCGGGAAACAGGTAGGTTCAATAATATTTTGTTTTATATTGGAAGCTTTAGAGCGATTTATGTTAAAGGTCAGGTAAATAATACGTTTTCCAGTCATTTTATCTGTTTAATTGGAGGTTTCAGGGTGATTTTACTTACAAATAATTATGCGAGTAGTTTTGTCTCTTTCTGGAAGTTTCAGAGTGATGTCGGTTTAGATCCTATTGAAATTCAGTCCGCTAGTTAATTTACCCATTTAATTGGAAGTGTAGAGTGATTTTTGTTCTAGACAACATTGAAGAAAATAAATGCCAGTAGTCTTCACTCTTAAGAGTGCTTCGCATTGGCAAATTAATTGAGGTATACTTGAATAGATTTTTATTACACTTATATGCAATTACAGTGTCACACTACAATCTGTCTATTAATTCCCTTAAGATTAATGGCCACTTCAGACTTGTCAACTCTGATTTGATTTTACAGCCTTGCACTGCATTCCGGTAGACTCTGTTAGGGAAAACTATTACGAATTAACCTAAACAGAACTTAGAGTGATTTCTATTTGTAACAACCCTAGTTTCTTGTTTTACTTTGGTAAATTTGTTTTTACATTTTCAATTCGTATTGCATTTATTTTTATTTTGTATTAAAATTTCTGTGTTTGGTTTGCAGGTTAGGCGGAGTTGGAGTTGGAGCTGGGAACTTGGCCCATAGGCCCAGATTTCAAACAAAAGCTCTGATACCATGTGTAATAGCCAAATAATTTAAACATCCATTAATTCTACTAGCATAACAATAAAGTTCAATAATTCCTCTATATTGAGAAAAATAACATATAAATTTATCAACAATTAATAAAATTTTATAGCGAATAAAAAAAATACACAATTCAAATTACCTGGGTCTGATGCTAATTCGCTTTGCTTCCTTGCTGCTGCCTTCCTTCTCTCTCTGATGCACAGACCAACACTACCCAAACCTACTATCCTCCTTGCCAACTAGGACAACTACCTAGCTCCAGGATATCATATGGATATACTGGCCCCCGTACTCAAAACCTCTAGCAAACCGGTGCCCCCTGCAATGATACTCATAGTCTGCAGAACTCTCCCACAAAACTAGAAAAAAAATAGCCAAGAAACTAGTGCTCTCGTCCCCCTCCCAAAATGATTCCTCCCTAAAATAAAAAATCCTCTTCCAAAAGAATGCCTTCCACCGTAAGGCTCTCCCCGTCATATTCCTGTTTCACCGACTCTTGCTTTCATTAATTTCCTTATCCATTTATTTATTATCTTATCCCCTTGTATTTATTATATTATCTTTACATTTAATGTCCTATCCCCTCCCGTATACGTAATTCTTAATAAATTAAATTATTAACCCCATTAATTCTTTACTCACATAATTAAAGAGTCGATTAATAATTAATTAACCATTGACAGTTATGAACAAATAATTAATGATAATTAATTAGTTAATATTATATAAGAAATAATTATTGTTTATCTAGCATCTTAGGACAATCAGATTATCAATTTAATTATAATTAATAATCCTATACATTTATTTAAGTAGGTTCGTTACAATGATTGATGGATTTTCTGGATACAATCATATCTCTTTCTTTCCTAAAGATAGAGAGAACACAACCTTCACTACTCCTTGGGGCACATTCATGTATGCTAAAATTCCCTTCGGATTGATGAATGCAGGAGAGACCTTTTAGCAATCCATGGACATTTCCTTTATTGGGGAAAAGGAAAAGTTTGTAGCCATCTATTTAGATGACATTACAATGTTCTCACAATCTGATAACGAACATTATCATCATTTGAAAAAGTCTTCTTGAAGTGCAAAAATGTTTGGTCTCTCTCTCATGTAAATTCTAACCTTGTACAATATCTACTGCAAACTAATATTCAGAAAAGAACAGAAAAGATACAATGGAAAATACAAACATTACTCTAAGATTTTTCACCTAGAAACCCAAACCGAGAAAACCAACATATATTATATTCATACATTGTGTTACAATGTTTACAATACAATATACATATAGGAGTTACAATGTTTACAATACAATATACATATAGGAGCCAGCGGCATCCAAAACCCTAACCTAATGACCTGGATTAGTCCAAAACCCTAATTCCTTAACCGGAAATAGAAAACCATCGGCAAAAGACCATGTGCCGAAAAACCACCTAATATCATGTGGTCCCAGAAATATGTCGTCCCAGTAATATGTCGTCCCGGAAATATGTCGTCCCGGAAATATGTCATCCCGGAAATATGTCGGCCCGGCGGAAATATGTTGGCCCGAAAAAAAATTTCAGGGGCACTGCCCCCGAACCCCCGCGCGGGGGGCTCCTCTCCCCTGCACTCCCGGTGCAGGCACTCAAACACTCCATCTCATGCAAAGAATATAACACATACCCAACATTCTCCCACTTGTCATTTTCTTTGCACACAGGGGGTTACAGAGTTACATAGTCAACAATGCCCATGGATCCTCTACACCAAGAGAACTTCTCAGTGCTCATAGATTTTGTTAATGAATATGCAACATTCTTCAAAGTGTCTACCTTCATCAGTGATACTTTGTTTTCTTCAATCATGTCTCTCACAAAGTGATATTGAACATCAATGTGCTTTGTCTTTGAATG
>JZKD02S1672679.1:116224-143394 GCA_000966675.3 Picea glauca | reverse complement strand
CACCCGGCACAGGTGCTCAAACACTCCATCTCGTGCAAAGAATATAACACATACCCAACATCTCAATCCAAAAAATTCATTGTTTGTTATGAAGGAGGGGAAATTATTGGGGCACATTGTACCAGATAAAGGGAAAAGAATTGAGTCAAGCAAAGTAGAAGCCATCCAGAAATTGTCTCTCCCTAGATCCAAGAAAGAATTTCAGTCTTTCTTGGGGAAAATCAATTTTTTGAGAAGGTTCATTTCAAATTTTGTTGAATTGGTAAAGTATATTACAACCATGCCGAGGAAAGGAAATGAAGTCAAATGGACTACTGTGTCTCAAAATTCTTTCGATCAAATAAAAAAGGATATGAATGAAGCACCTGTGCTCATCAGCCTTGATTACTCCAAGGATTTTATGATATTTTTTTTGCTTCATTTGACACAATAGTTGTTGTTTTATTGCAGAAAAATGAATAAGGGTTAGAGCAACCTATTGCCTTTTTTAGTAGGGCATTGAGGGATGCTGAAATAAAATATGACATCATGGAAAAGAAGGCTATATGATTTGGTAAAATATCTCAAGGATTTCATAGTATATGTGCTACATTCAAAAGTTTTTGCATATGTCCCTTCAACCTCTATGAAAGAGATAC
The DNA here is from genome assembly GCA_000966675.3 of Picea glauca. NCBI lineage: Eukaryota > Viridiplantae > Streptophyta > Pinopsida > Pinales > Pinaceae > Picea > Picea glauca. Next base: position 142,756 of record JZKD02S1672679.1, on the reverse strand, counting down.
TCATCCATCTTGACATAGACGAGAGGAGGAGAAAATGGATTGCCAAAATTCTGGAATTTGATCTTGAAATAAAGCCCACTAAATTGGTTAAAGGCCAAGGTTTAGCTAGGTTGCTGGATGAATCAAATTTCAAAGCTTTGGGGGTTAATTTCAGAAACATTATCTCATAAAATCAGCAAGATGAGTTGTCTGATAAAGGTTCTCAGGTCATCCCCCAATTGGGAGAATGTACTTGGTACAAGGACATCATATATTTTCTGTAGAAGTTGCAACCTCCCGATGGTTTGGAAAGGAACAAGGTAAGAGATTTGAAGCTCAAAGAAATCAGATATTGTCTTAATGACCAAGTTTTGTATTGGAAATATCCTATAGGAGTGCTTTTGAGATGTCTTGATCGACAGGAGACCCAAAAGGTTATGTCTAATTTTCATGATAGTTTATGTGGGGGAAATCAATTCTGGAGAAACACAACCTATAAAATCCTCAGAGATGGGTATTTTTGGCCTATCCTTTTTACTGACATCTGTGAAAAGAATAGAGCTTGTGTCAAGTTCCAAAATTTTTATAGAAATCAACAGCTCAAATCTTTTCCATTGAAGCCTATGGTATCTTAAGGACCTTTTCAGCAGTGGGTTCTAGACTTCATTGGGGAAATTCATCCTTCTTCAAGTGGTTAGCATAGGTGGATTTTGACTGCCACTGATTACTTCACTAAGTGGATAGTAGACATCCCTACAAGGAATGCCTCCCACAAGGTAATCATTAGTTTTCTTGAGGATATCATGTCAAAATTTGGTTGTCTGAGAAAAATTGTTACTAATAATGATGCATCTTTCAAGGCTAAACCATTGATCAATTTTTGTGAATAGTATGGGATTACATTGGTTCATTCTACTCCTTACTACCCCCAAGAGAATGGATTGGCAGAATCCTCTAACAAGATCCTTATAAACATCATCAAGAGGTTTTTAGAAGACACAAGAAAGCATGGGACTCAAAACTGAAATTTGCTTTGTGTGCTAATAGAGTGACAACAACGAGATCACTTGGTGTCTCTCCTTTTCAACTTGTGTATGGATTTGAGGTTATCTTTCGTACTCATCTTGCCTTGCCCATGGAAAAATTATCCTAGGACTACCAAGGAAAACCTGATGACATGGTTAGAAGAATACAACAAATGGTAGAAGTGCAGTAGACTAGGGAGCAACTACTGGACAAAGGAAAAGACCATCAATAGAAGATCAAACAATCCTTTGACAAGAAGGTAAGAAAGTATGATTTCCAGTTGGGAGATCTAGTGCTCAAGTGGGATGCACCCAAGCAAGACAAAGGAAAGGACGGTAAATTTGAAGTCTTGTGGATTGGTCCCTTCAAAATTTCTGAGGTATTTTCAAATAACACTTATAAGTTGCAGAAATTGGAGGATTCCAAAGTTTTTCCTGGCCATGTCAATGGGAAATTTCTGAAAACATTTTTCTCTTAAGTCATGAGTGGCTTTCCATTTCATTGTAAATATCATTTTTGTTTTATTTATGATTGAATAAGTGACCCCATAGCCCTAAGATAAGGCATTGAAACTGCTTGTTCTTGGTAGCTCACAGGGAGCATGTCATCCCATGTGGAGCCAATGTTATCACATAAAGTTGCCTTGGGTATTTTATCCCTTAGGTGTAGATTTTTTTATCCTTTAGACTTTAGTTTTTCTTCATTTTACTTTGTGTGATTTTCTTAGGTTATCTTGACCTAATAAAGACTTGTGGTTTTCACTCATTTTTGGCCCACACATAGGTTTTAAGCCTAGGTTCATTATATGGTTTTTGGGTTTTGACTCACCTCTTGACTTGACATCAAGCATAACCCATCCCATGATCTTAATGAATTGACACATCACTCCATCCAATCATACTCTTTATACTTTCCATGTTGTCCCTATGTTCATTAAAGGAGGTCAAATCAAGTTTTTGAAAAAGGCATTGCCAACTCACTAGGAGTTTCCTTAGTGGACCTTTTTCCTTTGATCTTTTCCATAATTTGTCATAATCCACTGAGGTCATCATATACCTTTTTTTCAGCACAATTGTTCATTAAAAGAGAATATTAAGATCTGGTCTGTTGGCACAGGGGAAGACCCAGGGTTCAACTCTAACAATGCACCAACAATCCCTAACTACTGTCCCTTTTGGCAACACCTATGAAGCAGATGCAATCTCACTCGAAGTAGAAATAGGGGGTTGCAGGACACAAGTGTCTACAACTAGAAGGAATGCAAAGTTGGTCCAAGGCAATAACACATAGTACTCTAGTTATTCTTTATCTCCTTTAAGCCTATTGTGCAAACTATATCTCAGATATAACACAATGATGCAATAACAAAATAACAGAAGCAAAATAACAAAACATCAATCACACATAACAACAAGATATACATGGTTCACCCTCTTCATAGGGATACCTCCATAGAACTACATTTCTTGATATTATATGAAAACATACAGTTCTGTTTGCACTCTTAGCTTGCATATCTCTCTCTCTTTCTCTTTTGATCTGCCCTCCCTGCGAAACCAACTGCAGGGTTGATCTTCGCACCTAGATGAAGATCTTACAATACTAGAAGGCTCTCACACTCAACACTTCTCTCTCACACAACAATAATCACTCACTCACACAATAATAATGAACCCTCAACCAACTTAGTACCAACCCATCCCAGGTCCTCTAGACCTTTATTTATACATTACAACGACTCTTCAAAAACCTTAGGCCAAAACCTAGGTGTCAAAACCCTAAATACCAAAACCCTAGGTGTCTAAAACCCTAGGTCAACTTCACTCACATTTTCAGGGCTTCGCCAACCTGCCTTTCCTTGTTTCCCGCAAGGTTCTCCAAAGCATCCATTGGTGGATTTTTCCACTTGCTGAGTTTTACATGATCCATCTTCCTTACTAATCTGTTCTCCTCGATCTTGTCATCCAACAACCCATTTTCCCTTAATTTTCTCCTTCTTTTCTTCTCCTTTGGCCACTTCTACCCATTCTTAGTTAATGTGACTTCCGCATAGTTCAGAATCCATCTTTTCTCTTCATTTTTATTCTCTTTTCTTCCTTAATCGATACCCAAGGGCCAAGAGGCCCCCAACACTCACATGTGACTCATCCTGAGGCATTGCAGGTTTAAAATTTCTATTTTACTTCACCTACAGACTACGTGTAGTAGCCTGTACTTTCTATTTTTTCCTTCCCTCTCGTGCGCAGAATGTATTTTTTGTGTCTGGTAACCAGTTTCAACTACACCTGGTACCTAGACCCTTTTCTTATTATCTTACTGAGATCTACGAGGTAGCTGGTTTTCATAGTACAATTTGAATTGGATCCCATTAACCAAACCTTCCTTCCATTCTCCATTCAAATTCTTCAACTGGGCAACTCCACCTTTTGTAAAATAGGCAACCTCATATGGCCCCAGCCAATGTCCTGAACTTCCCTGGATGCTTCATGAACTTGTTGTCATATACCAATACCAAATATCCTTGATTAAAGGCCTTCTTCTTGATATGTCTGTCGTGATAGGAATTTTCGCGTTCCTTTTGTACCCGCTGATGAAATCCTACAATAAGCATGCCGTCCTCCAATTCGACCAACTGCGCGAGCCTCTCTTGAACAATGATAGTTCCATCCATATCTATAAAGGTTGCAACTCTTAGACTAGGAACCAAATATTCCATAGGTACTACTGCTTCTAGACCATAAACTAATTTAAAGGGAGTCTGCATTTTTCAGCTTCTTGCAAGTAGTTCTATAGGCCCATAATACTGTTGGTACTCTCAAGTCTGAGTCATCTTTTTTCACACTGCAAATATTCATCAGCATTATCTCCAAGATATTATTTAAATCTTTGACCATCCCATTCGCTTGTGGATGGTATGGGGTGCTCTTATGATGGTGAACTTCAAATTCCTTATTCAAGGCTTCAATAGTCTTATTAATAAAATGTGTACCTTGATCGCTCATAAGGATCTTTGGGCATCCAAATCGGGTTATGATATCATCAAATATGAACTGTGCAGCTATAGTTTCACTACAGTCCTTAACTGCTCTTGCTTCTGCCCATCTGGTCAAATACTTTGTCACAGTGATTATGTATCTTTCTTCTGTGCGCTTCCCTGGTGGGTTTATAAGTCCCACGAAATCAATGGACCATTTCTCAAATGCGTGTAAGGTTAGCTAGGGTGCTAAAGACATATCATCCCTTCTGGAAGGTTTCCCAACTCTTTGGAATACATTGCAGGTTTTGTAGTATTCCTTCGCATCTTTGTATTCAATGGGCTTTTCCTGCGTAGTGTCCTCCTGCGATGCCTTCATGTGCTTCTGCCAGAATCAGTGGTATCTCTACCTCCATAAAACATCTCCTTAAGATGTCATTAGGTCCCATCTTATATAGCTGTCCAACTATGAGTGAAAAATCTACAGCACAAACTACCAGTTGTTTCTTCTGAATGATTGTATATTCATGAGGTGCCATCCCTGTAGACAAGAACTGGAATATATCGGTGAAGTGATCATCAACCTTTATGATGGCCAAAAATTATGCATCTAGTAGTGTATCCTCCAAGCTAGTAGGTTCCTCTCCATGCTCTAATCTGGAAAAATTATTAGGTCCCTTGTTCATTCTCCCTAGCTTGACCACAATCTCAAAATCATAGTCTTATAATAGGAGTATCCATATGCATATTCCTCCCCCCAACAATGGATTGTTGACTAGGTATTTCAATGTAGAGTGACCAAGAAACATCTTAGAATGTCCTCCCAACAGGTAGTGTCGAAACTTCTGCAGCGCGTACACCATAGCTAACCCTTCTTTCTTAGTGGTAGTGTAATTTATCTCAACTGTTGAGAGCTTCCTTCTAGAAAATCCTAACTAATGGTCAATATCTCCTACTCTTGTTTGTTCTAGCATGGATCCCAATGAAATAGAGGATGCATCAACTTGCACATGAAATTCCTTACTCCAATATGGGAAAACCAGAATAGGCGCAGTGACCATTTTCTGTTTCAGTGTATCGAAGCTCTGTTGACATTCTTCTGTCCATTGAAATTGACAATCTTTATTCAAAATCTTCTCCATGGGTGCTATAATCTGTGCATATCCCTTAATGAACTTTCTGTAATATCTAGTATGTCCCAACACATTGCGCAACTGTTTAACTAAAGTAGGAGGGGGTAGATCAACAATAATGGAAATCTTGGATGGATCTACCAGAAACCCCTACTTACACACAATATGGCCTAGCAACACTCCAAAGGGTGAAAATAATATGCACTTATTTAGGGTCAGGGAAATCTGACATTGCCTGCACTTATCCAACATTAGTATTAAACATTCAATATGATTTTGCAATAAGATAAAAACAGTCCAATCATCAAAATATGCTTCCAGAAATTTATGTAAAAATTCCTTGAATGCTTCGACCACCACCCTTGAAAACATGGTTGGTTCATTATTCAATCCAAAAGGCATCACTGTGTACTAGTAGGAACCCCATTCTGTTGCAAATGTGGTCTTATGACGATATTCCTTGGCAATCCTAATCTGGTTATAACCAGAAAAGCCATCTGTGAAGAAGTAAACTTCCTGTCCTCCCACATTATCTAACACTTCGTCAGTAAACGATGTATGGAATGGGTCATGTAAACATGCATCGTTCAGTTTCCTCAAGTCTACACAAATTCTTATCTCTCATGACTTCTTATCATGAACCACCATAGGAATAATCCATTCAGACTCTTCAATAGGTTCTATGATTCCTTCTTCCAACATTTTATCTAGCTCAATCTTGACTTTCTGCTTATATTTGGGATTCAATCTGTAGGGTCTTTGCTTGACTGGCCTTGCATATGGTTTCAAGGGGATCTTCATTTCTCCCATGGGACCTTTAATTTCCTCCATGTTGGTGAACTTGGTTGGAAACAAGTCCTAATATTCATGCAATAATTCTGTGATATTCTTTGTCCTTCTGTTTCTGTGATGTTCACATTCCTAGGATCATCGTCTTCATCAACATTGATATTGTAACAACCTTGCAATTTATGAAAAGGTCGAGTCCATTCATCCTTTTATTTCTCATCAGGGAGGTTAGGTGTCTCCTTAAAGAATTTATGTCTGACAACTTCTAAAGCTTGATCCACTGTGGGGTACAAAATTTCGAATAAAAATGTAGCAACAAAGTTCTGATTCATACCATTCCAATCTACAGTGGTGAGGCACAGTTTTGTTTGGAGGTACCAGTTGATAGGCATGGTATCAAAAGTATTGATGAACTTATGCACCCATTGTTCCTGAGGGATGCTTCTCTAGGCCTCCTCACAACTTCTCACATGGTCCTTCAGACAACTCTAACATGTTTATCGAACTTCCCATCCTTCGACTTGTTCTGAAAAATGAAATGTCATCAAAGTGCGACATTTCACTTAGTCCACGATGTTATTCTTGTGTGTTCCCCACCATATTGATGGTGTTGATTTTAAGGCCTCATCCAGTGCCAACAACCTCTGTTGTACTGGTACAATTTTCTCAAATTCCAACAAGAATGTTTCTAAATGATTTAAACTGTCAAAGGTGGGTATATTACTTAATTCTATTCCAATCTAGAGAACTTCCCTGGTTAATCTAGCACATATCCATGAAGAAACTTCATATATTTTGTTCTTCCAATTCTCCAGTGTTTTTTTTGAGTTTGATGAGCATGCATTGTCACTTCGTCGGCTTAAATTCCCATATGTTGTAGGATTGATGTAATCCTATCATCTTGCTGTCAATTTATATATATTCTCTAGTTCATAAGAATGATCTTCTTCTCTAATGGGTTACGTATATCTACGACCTTCATCAGGATCTAGAGGTGTAATGACCTTAAGGCCATCACCTTCAAATATCATTCTTCTTTTATTTAAGTCAACCATGGTAGAATTGTTGAAAGCCCAATCAATTCCTAATAGCGCAGGATAAGGACAACTATTGTCAACTATCTCGATCACCTCGAACTCCTCAAACGTCCTTACCCCGTCGATATCCATAGGGACATGCTCCAGTCTTGCAAAGGGGCTTACTGCCTGTTGATTAGCCATATTGAGTATTATAGGGGAATAAATCAACTTATGTTTTCCCATGAGTGCCTGGGTCTGTTTCGTCATAACGTTGACTTCTAATCCCAAATCAAGAACCACATAATCTATGTCATAAACTCCAATCTGAGCATTAAGGTATAGTTCCTTATTTGTCCTTCTCTTCCTAGATACTTGATGTACGACTTTATTCAGTAGAGGATCTACCCTTCCTATCTCATACTGTCTGATCAAATTTTGTAATTTTTGCACAACTCTTTCATCCTTAATCAAATTAATGCAAGTACATAAGAATTCCATAATCCTGCTTTCCTCTTTTCCTTCTCCAGGCATAGCTAACCGATCGAATTCTAGAGGCATCCCACATTCTCTCACTTCTGGTTGTGCCTTTTATGAAGAAGCATGATCTCTTCCAAACTCTTTTCTTGTGTCTTCAAATGTTTTATTTTCTTTCCTTGGATCAAACACTTGTGTCTTATCTACAGCTCTTCTGACCCTTGATTCTTCTGTAATCTTTCCTGGGGTCACTCTGTCTTCGCCTGTAACAATGTATCCTCTAGTGATGAAAGTGACTCTGGGATCCTCTCCGTGAGGTTCTGTAGATATTAGTTGTACTTTCTGGTTTCCTCCTCGTCTCTCTTAAAGTTTGGCTAGTAGCACATGACGATCTTCAATAACATGTTCAAATGAGTTGCAGTAGCTTCAAGTGGTACAAGAGTTCTGATAGTCCCTTGCCAAGTGTCCTGGCTATGTGTAGTTATAACAAATGATCTGATCTCGACCTTGACCCATGCCTCCTCCTCGTCCTCTTCCTCTAAATCCACTGCGAGGGTTGAAGTTTCCTCTTCCCGGAGAGTTAAACTGTGTAGTATTTTTTTCCTTCTCTAACTTGCCTGGAATCTTATATGTGTCTCTCGATATTTCATGCAAGAGGTCATAAGCTCTACAATCCTTCTCATCATGCCCCACAAATTTACAGAATGTGGAGTAAAGGTTTGTAGGTGTTTGGACATATTTTTCATGTAATAGCACTCACTAGGGCGATGTCTATTTCTACATACCTCGCACCAGGGTAGAGTAACCTGCTTCAAAGGGATCATAGCTCCAAAGGCCAAGTATTCATGAAATGGGGGACAATTCTCCTTATCATGACCCTCTAACTTGCATCTAATACACCATATGTATTCTCTTTTATCTTTTCCCTTGTCTTTATTCATATCTTCAACCTGTAGAGATAATCTAGTTAGATGACTCAAAATTTGACTCATACCTGAGCTGGATTCTCCCATAGGGGTTGATTCTAATTTCATGGCAATCTCCAATGCCTCAAACTACAAAGCGATCTTCTATTACATTAGAGGGACTCTGATGTGTGGCAATAGGGAAGCAATGAACCATTATTTATTTTGTTCATTTGGAAGCTGTAAACTCAAATGGCTTGTCAGGGTCTTAAACCTATGATCAAATTCCCACACTAGTTTAGTTACTCTCTGCTTGATTTCTTTCAGTTCTGTAATGCACTGTGACTCTGCCTTATGTTTCTTGAATTTGGTAATCAACGTAGTCTTAATGACATTCAATGGTTTAGGATGTGCAACTCCTTGGACAAATTTCATGTACTAGCTCAGTGCACGGTCTCTCAAGGTAGTACTAAACTAAGCTCTCTTAACAACTTCATCAGTGACATTCTTAATACTCCACACAGCTTCACATAAAAACCAATTTTGATCAAGATCTTCAGATCCATCTCCCCTAAAGGTGGGTAACCTCATATCATCTGCCATATATCTTTCTAGGTTTCTTGATTGAGTATGTACTAAACTGTTGGTAACATTTCTCTGAGTTCTCTGATAACTTTGACTACTTTGGTTACTTAATTCTACTAAAAACACAGGAGGAGTAATAGTACTTACTTAAACAGTCTTCACAGTTATTGAAGTTTTAGATTCTTCTCGGTAAGGTTCTGCAGTCTTTTCTTCCTCTTCCCTAGAGGACTCTGAATGTTCCTCATTCAACAACTCTTCTTCTTCTCCACTGTAGAATCCTTCATCCTGTGCTAGTGGTTCATGGCTCTGTTCAAACAAGTTCACCAGAGGAACCTCTCTGAAGGTCCTCCCACTGCGCATATGGCCAACCTTTGTGTCGATGTTGCTGTCTAAGTTCTTGAACATTAGATTTTAAATATGAGCACTTACTGTATCTTCAAGATGTTCTTCTCATGCAATAGCATCTTGATCTTCAACTTCAAAGAGTGTAAAAATTTTCCTCTAGGTTCCTTAAAGAAATATCTCTTTGCTTGGCTATACGACTCAACTTTGTCAATAGAAAACTCAGTAATGTACCCTCCAATGGTGTTATCAAACCAATGATCTACTTCTCTTGACATGGCGTTATCAACTCTCTTGACCTTCTTGATCAGTTTCGACGTCCAAACCACAGGTGGTCTAGATTTGATCTCAAACTAGGTATTTGCTAATCTGTCTACCCACTCGTATAGCTCCTTATGAATTCCTCTAAAGAAAATATCATGTATATCAGTAAATATATACCTTCCCAACTGATCCTCTATACTAATATTAGGGTTCTTGTTCTGAGCTTCAACGAAGTCCTTTTCTTGTTCTTATATCCACTTCTGGATCTTTGTCTTCAATGGAAACCACCTTGACATTCCGTCAAGAAGATACCAGTCCTGACAACGGAACCATTTTTTGGCACAGGGGTAGGCCCAGGGTTCAACTTTAACAATGCACCAACAATCCCTAACTACTGGCCCTTTCAGTAACACCTGCAAAGCAGATGCAGTCTCACCCGAAGTAGCAATAGGGGGTTGCAGGACATAGGTGTATACAACTAAAAGGAATGCAAAGTGGGTCCAAGCCAATCACACACAGTACTCCAGTTATTCTTTATCTCCTTTAAGCCTACTGCACAAACTATGTCTTAGATCTAACACAATGATGCAATAACAGAATAGTAGAAGAAAAAGAAAACAACATCAATCACACATAACAACAATATATACGTGGTTCACCCTCTCCCTAGGGATACGTCAACAGAATTGCATTTCTTGATATTATATGAAAACATATAGTTCTATATACACGCTTAGCTTGCATATCTCTCTCTCTTTCTCTTTTTCTCTCCCCTCCCTATGCACCTAGCTACAGGGTTGATCTTCACACCTAGCTGAAGATCTTACAATACCAGAAGGCTCTCACACTCAACACTGCTCTCTCACACAACAATAATCTATCACTCACACAATAACAATGAAATCTCAACCAACTTAGTACCAACCCATCCCAGGTCCTCTAGACCTTTATTTATACATTACAATGACTCTTCGAGAACCTTAGGCCGAAACCTAGGTGTCAAAACCCTAAATACCAAACCCTAGGTGCCTAAAAACCTAGATCAACTTGACCCATATTTTTAGGGCTTTGCCAGCCTATCTTTCCTTATTTCCCATGAGGTGATCCAAATAATCCATTGGTGCCTTTTTCTTCTTGCTGAGTTGTCCATGATCCATCTTCCTTGCCAATCTGTTCTCTTCAATCTTCTTGTCCAACGACACATTTTACCTTACTTTGCTCCTTTTTTTCTCCTTTGGCCACTTCGACCCATTCTCAGTCAATCTGCCTTCCATGCAGTTCAGACTCCATCTTTTCTCTTCCTTTTTCTTCTCTTTTCTTCCTTAATCCATAAAAAAGTGCCAACATGGTCATTAATGAGTTTTCTAATGGTTTGAGCATTTGAATTTTCTCTCAAGCTCGACACTGCTAAAATCACTAGTTCAAATCAGTTGAAGACTATGCTACGAGATCAACCATCAAAGATAAACTGGAGGCTGAGGTGGATGTAGCAGTTCTTAATTAGTTGCATATCCTCCATTCTCATTCACGTCTCCAGGTATTCCACGAGAGTTCTCCATTTCATAGCAAATTATTGAGAGACCTCCTTCCTCATCTTTTTGTAGCACCCAACGCTGCAGACTACTTCCTCACTCATCCATTTTTATTTGTACCTTTTGTCCAATAGACTTTGCAACTATTGTCACTTGGATTTTATCTATGCTAGAGGTCAATTTGTTTTTCTTCTAAATATTGAGTACCCGTTCAATCATTCAGTCCTTGTGTGAACACTGCGCTACAAAAAGATGCTGCTAAACTACACTACATATCACTTGTTTTCATGCGTTGTGTTTTATTTGGATTGGTCAGTGCTACCTTTTGTATTCAAAGACCCCTGCATTAGAATTTTTATTCACTATATCATCATTCAATCAACTTAAGATATGCTGGCATTAATGGGAATTGTAGTCCCTACCTTTCCAAAACTTTAATGACCATGGTGTAGTGACATAAAGCTGACCAGTGCATCCCTACCTTCCTTAAATCAGAGTCTCTTTATTTCAATTTAAAAAAAAAAATCCATCAAAGAAGTCTATTGTTAATTATGGTGAGTTAGAGGAAAATCCTAAGAAAGAGCAAAGCCACTACTCAAGACAAATAAGTCATCAAGGAAATTTAAGAAGAAGAGAGGGAGGCTCATCATTCTCCATAGAGAGACTTTTCACCTCCTCCTACACCTGAATTGGAAGAATTCCCTTCATCCACTAAAGCCACAACCAAGAGGGGAAGTAAATTGCATTTCTCTTCACCTGCTCTAGCAACTAATATCAAAATCAAGATACCTTTTACTAGATCATCAACTCTCAAGGAGGTTGTTGAAGCAGAAGTCCTACCCAAGGTATCACTTCCAATTAAAAAGAAAGATAAGGGTGAAAGAATTGAGAAGCTTATTGGGGTGATAGACAGAGTCCCTGTGCAGTAGAAATATAAAGGTGAAGCCATTGAGAAACATGTTGAGGTTACCAACATCAACACTCCACCTAATAATCACACTTTAAAAATATTGATTAGACATCTCAGGGAGTGTAGGAAGGAGGTTGCTTGTTTGAAAGCATAAAGTTTTACTGAGAGCATTAAGATGAAGGAGCTCATGGATATGTACAGTAACACCCTTGATCTAGAAAAATTTTCAGCAAGAAGAGCCATGCCTCTCCATAAGCAACTTAACAACCTTTATAGGAAAAATAGAGGCTTTTAGTCTCAAAATAGAAAACTCAAGGAATAATTGCAGCATTTCAAGGATGAATTGGCCTAGAGGATGTTGAATATTACGGTAGAAGCTGCCATTGAAAGAGATGAACCAGTAGTCATGAAGAGTACACCTGCAGTCAGGAAGAGTATCCCTGCAAAGGAAAAACATGTTTCTATGATAGAGGGAAGATCTCCTGCAACAAGGAGGAGTGCTAGGTTGATGAAGTAGTTGGGGGATATAAGATTCATTTTTGTGGGTGGTCTCTTTTTACAAGAGTAAAGTGATCAAGGAAGTATAATTTTTTTCCACCTATGTAGGGATATATAGGCTCCTAATCCATCAACTAGGTTTTTGTGCTTTGAAGGATTGGTCTCATCACACAGAAAAACACATACATTCCATAGCGCCATGGTGATGCGGAATCGTCTATATAGTATGTTATGAATTTTGCTACCTAATATGCTACGAAATCTTCTAGCTGAAATACATAGTGGTGCTACCGAATCTACAAAACATTTGATAGATGGAGCTACCAAATTCAAAGAGTTTTTTTGATGAATGACGCTACCAATTCTACAGAACCATTTGAGGTGTGGCATTGCCGAATCCGCAGAGGCTATTTGAGGTGTGACACTACCAAATCTGTAGAGGCTATTTAAGGTGTTGCGGTATTGAATCTACAGAAGCTATTTCCGGAGGGCACTACAGAATTCCACACAGTCATTACACAAGAGGCTCTATGAAATCTGCAGATTCATTTTGCAGAGGGTGCTACAGAACTGGCTACCCAATGTTCTACTGAATGGCACTACGAATTGGCACCTGCAATCAAGAGATTTGAATTCATGACTCCTTTGTATGGTTGATGATGTGGAGAGAAGCGAGGATCATAGGTGGAAGCATGGAGGCAACATACAACCCCTGGAGGACACTTGGAAATGAAAAGGAATGCACCTAAAGGGAGACATGTCATTTATTTGTTGTTGGAATGGTTTCCAACATGGTTCCTATTTTGTAGCGGTTTTGTTAAGAGCTGTTAGCATATGTGTTAGATTGGTAACTGTTTTAGAGAATCCTAGGAGAGGAAGGCCAACTTGCACCTCTAGCTATTTCCTTTCCTTTTTGGTTATAAACACATATTATAAATGATTAGTGAGGTTTGAAAGGTTGAGATGGGATCCATGATTGTAATATTTTTGACTAATTAGACTATTCTCTGGTTATGTACTAGACTTGAGAATTTTTTTATTAATAGAAGTCAATTTCTCTTTATATCATATTGTTGCCTCTTATGCTGAAGTATTCATGATTGGATGATCCACATGATATTTTTATGGTTGTGTTATGATGAATGTTTGATTATAATACTACTATGATGTTATTCAATGTTCTTTAAATTTGAATTCAAGACTCTCTTGTGTTTGAGATTTTTCCTCAGGATGCTTGAAGACCTAATGTCAATAGAAAACCTTTACACCTCCCTCAATAAATTCTTCCTCCTATTCACTTTTACTCCCATTCACTGAATGAAGCTAATCAAGACCTCATTTTCTAATGCATGCTAGCCCAGATTTATGAGTTAAAACATTATTATTCCGAGTCTTGTCCATTTGACCTTTAAACACTCATTTGCATTTACACATACATTTATGGGTACTAAGCTTATCCTCTTTTCAATTTGAGGGTGATTCTTAGTGCTAACATTCTTGGTGTTGTTGCCAGCGAACAAATTGAAGACTTTTCCTTGGGATTGAATGAAAAAGCATATTGATTCTGAAGGTGCATTAGAATTCAGTACATTGAAGATTGCAACTTGCACCTGGTGACTCCATTGTTTCAGCTGTGCTCCCAAATGAAGACACACGAGGTCAAATCCAAAAATACCTTTGGCTACACCTAAAGTTGACCCAGAGAAGATAATCAAGAAGGAAAAATCTTCTCAATAGAGTTTTTGTGCTACTGTATCAAGTACTTATGATCAGTTGCCTGATTCCATTCTTAATACACTAGTTGTTATATCAAGTATTCCTCCTTTACCTTCTACTGAAGTTTCTAGAAATTTGGATTTTGAAAGTTTTCCTGTCGAAAAATGCTCTTTTAACCCATAATTGAAAGAAGGGAATTTTGAAATCCTTGCCTCTCCTGATATTGTAAAGTGGTTCAGACTTGAGAGTCTTAAATATTTATCTACTTTGAGTTTTTCTACTCCTCCTCCTATCAAAGTTACTGAGACTAAAAAAGAGGAAACCTCTTCTCCCTTGGAACCTATTTCATTTTCCCCAAAGGCTCAAACTCTTCCTGTGAAAACTAAAATTACTCATTTCTACATTACTTTTTCTCCTAAGTTGCACACAGTCAAATCTCCATCTCCTCCTTGTTCTCCTACTGGTCATAACCCAATGGTAGGTGCTAATTCTCCCAGAAATAGGATGGATGCCATAGTGGCTACTAGGTATGCCCCTCTTATCTTACCTTAGCCTATTAATTCTCTCCCTGTTGGAGACTACCTTAAGTACATGCCCAAGTTCACAGAGGAGGAAGACATAACTGCTGAATAACACCTTGTTTCCTTTTATAGTTATGCATAAAATCTTAACATTGAGAATGAAGATGTATGGATGGGAGTCTTTGTATAGAGCCTTGATGGTGAGGATAGGAAATAGTTTAGGGTTTTGAATCATGGATCTATTGTTGGGATTGAAGCTTTAGATGATGCTTTCTTGAGACAGTGGGGGGATAAAAATTATTTTCTTTATTATATCACATAATTTGGATCCCTTAAGAGGAAAGAGGGAGAATCTGTTTCTGACTTCTCCAAGAGATTCAATAAAATGTACAACAAGATTCTTGCTGAAATAAATCCTACAAAAACCACTGCCAAAATCACCTATGCCAGTGATTTTGACCCTGAGTTTTTCCTTCTACTAAGAGAAATAAGATCAACCTCCTTAGATCATATGCAATATGGAGCCTTAGAAGTAGAATCTAACATAGTGGCAGTTTACAAACTTAGGGTAACATCTAATAGGGACAAGAGAAAACATAGAGCTAAAGTGTCAACCTATGATTCCTCTGTTGTCCATCCTCAAGTTGATGACCTTACAAAATTGGTAAAATCACAATCTTCTCAAAATGGAGAAGTTAAAACTTGAAGGAAATCAAACCTATAGGAATACACAAAATGTTGATAATAGAGGTAATTTTAGAAGACCAAATAATGCCCCTCATGTCCTCCAAAGAGATCCAAGAAATAGAGATAGGGATGATCAAAAAATTCAAACCCCTCTCCAAAACAACCTTGTTGCTGATGACGAAGGAGAGGATGAAGAAACTGATCCTGAAATCCATTTCCTTGGTGACACCTCTTCATCCCCTCATTTGACCCATTCTTCATATGAGGATTCTTTCATGGATAGTCAAATAAATGAATTGAGCAAAGGAGAAAAAACAAAAGACAATCCAAATAGATACAATCTAAGGTCCAAAAAGAAAGAGGAAAAAACTGACACTTCTGATCATCCCACTAAAACAAAAAAATTTGCTAAGGCTGTGGTAGCTAGCAATAAAGGGAAATATGCACAAAGCCCTCAAGCATTGGTTAAGAATCCCACCCTAGAAGTCAAGCAGATTATGAAATATCCATCTTCCTTCAACTTTTAAAGTAACATTCAAAAAATCAAAATCCCTGTACCTTTTTTGGCGCTGATAAAAAATGAAGAATTCAAAAGATATCTTTCCAAAATGATGCATCCTGAACCTTACTCCCATTCCACTGATTCAGTCAACCTTTAAGATGAAAAACCAACAGTCATCCTAAGACCTTTGATAGAAGATAGAGATGATTCATCCCCTCCCTTCTATACATATTTGAACATTCATGATAAAGTGTTGCACAACTGCTTGATGGACTCAGGGGCATCTCACAATCTCATGCCAAAAACAATCATGGATGATCTTGGGTTGGAAATTATAGAAACATACCATGAATTATACTCTTTTGACTCTAGGAAAGTGAAGTGTCTTGGGGTTATCAAAGATCTAGTTGTGACCTTGTTTCAGTTTCCCATGAAACGTGTGGTCATGTATATTGTGGTGGCTGATGTCCCCCCTAAGTTTGGTATGCTCTTGTCAAGATCTTAGATAAAAATACTAGGGGGGACCTTGTAGATGGACCTTACATATGCCACCATTCCTATGTTCGGGGGACAACATATAAGGATTTACAGGGAGGCTCAATTAGCCTACATCATCAGTGATGAAGAAAACCCCACTAAAAATCCTATTTTTTCACTTGATATTGATTTAGGATCCAGTATATTGTAGCTCACTAATGCTCCTCAACCTCCTCTTGAAATCAGAAAATATTCCATTACCTTTTGTGAATATTCTCCACCAAATACCTCTGTTTGGAAGATGTTTTTTGATGGAGCCTCTTCCAAGGAAGGTGATGGTGCTGGAGTAGTCTTTGTTTCCCCTACTCAAGAGATCATATCTTTGTCCTATAAGATTGAATTTGAAACTACAAACAATGTGGCAGAATATGAGGCTCTTGTTTTGGGTTTGAGAGCTTCCAAAGACACGGGGATTGAAGAGCTAGCAGTGTTTGGAGATGCTGAATTAATTTTCCATAAAATCAAAAATATGTATCAAGCTAAACACCTTAGGCTAAGGACTTATAGAAATGAAGTTTGGGATCTTGTTGACAATTTCTTCTTATCTTTTAATATCTCATTTGTTCCAAGAGAGGAGAACACCATGACAGATTCTTTGGCTATTTCATCAAGTAATTTTAGAGTCCCTTTGCCACCTAAACTCAAATGTGATGCAAAAGTGAAGTATAGACCCTCTATACTTGACAATGTCAAACAGTGGAATTTTTTTGAGGATGATCTTGAGATTAAAAGATTTCTTGAGACTGTGGATGAGTTTTCTTCCTTACATATTGATGAAGATCATGATACTGAAAATATCCCTCATGCTTTGTGTCGATTTCATAAATTTGAATAGAAGCTCCAAGAAAGATAATTACCCCTTACCAAAGATGGAGTACATATTGCAGAGGGTGACAAGTTCATCTAGGATGTCTATGATTGATGGATTTTCTATATAGAATCAGATCTCTTTCTTTCTTGAAGATAGAGAGAATACAACCTTCACTACTCCTTGGGGCACATTCATGTATGATAAAATGCCCTTCGAATTGATAAATGTCGGAGCGACCTTTCAGCGAGCCATGGGAATTGACTTTATTGGGGAGAAGGACAATTTTGTAGTCATCTATTTAGATGAAATTACAGTGTTCTCACAATCTGATAAAGAACATTATCATCATTTGAAAAATGTCTTCTTGAAGTGTAAAAAGTTTGGTCTCTCTCTCAATCCTAAAAAGTCATTGTTTTCTATGAAGGAGGGAAAATTATTGGGGCACATTGTATCAGATGAAGGGGTAAGAATTGATTCAATCAGAGTAGAAGTCATACAGAACTTGTCTCTCCCTAGATCCAAGAAAGAATTTCAGTCTTTCTTGGGGAAAATCAATTTTTTGAGAAGCTTCATTTCAAATTTTGTTGAATTGGTAAAGTATATTACAACCATGCGGAGGAAAGGAAATGAAGTCAAATGGACAAATGATTCTCGAAATTCTTTCAATCAAATAAAAAGGGATTTGAATTTAGCACCTATGCTCATCATCCATGACTACTCCAAGTATTTTATGATATTTTTCTTTTGCTGTATTTGACACAATAACTGCTATTTTATTACAGAAAAATGTAGAAGGATTAGAGAAGCCTATTTCCTTTTTTAGCAGGGCCTTGAAGGATGTAGAAATGAAATATGGCATCATGGAAAATAAGTATTATTCTTTGGTAAAATATCTCAAGGATTTTAGAGTATATGTGCTGCATTCAAATTTTTTTTCATGTCGCTTCAGCCTCTGTGAAAGAGATACTCATCCAGCCTGACATAGATGGGAGGAGGAGCAAATGGATTGCCAAAATTATGGAATTTGATATTGAAATAAAGCCCACTAAATTAGTTAAAGGACAAGGTTTAGCTAGGTTTCTGGCTGAATCAAATTTCAAATCTTTGGGGGTTAATTTCATAAAAATTAGCTTAGAAAATCAACAAGATGAGTTTTCTGATAAAGGTTCTCAGGTCAACCCCCAATTGGTAGAATGCACTTGGTACAAGGACATCATATATTTTCTGCAGAAGTTGCAACCTCCTGATGGTTTGGAGAGGAACAAGGTAAGATATTTGAAGCTCAAAGAAATCAAATATTGTCTTATTGACGAAGTTTTGTATTGAAAAGATCCTCTAGGAGTGCTTTTGAGATGTCTTGATCCATAGGAGACCCAAAAGGTTATGTTTGATTTTCATGAAAGTTTATGTGGGGGCCATCACCTATGGAGAACCACAACCTATACAATCCTCAAAGATGGGTATTTTTGGCCTAGCCTTTTTACTGACGTTTGTGCAAAGATTAGAGCTTGTGTCAAGTGCCAAATGTTTTCTGGAAAGCAACAACTTAGATATTTTCCATTGAAGCCCGTGGTAGCTTCAGGACCTTTTCAACAGTGGGGCCTAGACTTCATTGGGGAAATTCGTCCCAATTCAAGTGGTCAACATAGGTGGATTTTGACTGCCACTGATTACTTCACCAAGTTGATAGAATCCATCCCTACAAGGAATGCCTCCCACAAGGTAATCATTAGTTTTCTTCAGGATATCATGTCAAGATTTGGTTGTCTGAGAAACAATGCTACTAATAATGCTGCATATTTCAAGGCTGAACCATCGATCACGTTTTGTGAACAATATGGGATTACATTGGTTCATTCTACTCCTTACTACCCCCAAGGGAATGGATTGGCATAATCCTCTAACAAGAGCCTTATAAATATTATCAAGAGGTTTTTAGAAGACAAAAAGAAAGCATGGGACTCAAAACTGAAATTTTCTTTGTGGGTTGATAGAGTGACAACAAGGATATCACTTGGTGTCTCTCATTTTTAGATTGTGTATGGAGTTGAGGCTATCTTTCCTACTCAACTTTCATTTCCCGTGGAAAAATTATTCTAGGAATACCAAGTAAAACATGATGATATGGTCAGAAGAATACAACAGCTGGTAGAAGTGCAGGAGACTAGGGAGCATCTACTGGACAAAGCACAGGACCATCAACAGAAGATCAATAAATCCTTTGACAAGAAGGTAAGCAAAGAATATTTCCAGTTGGGAGATCTAGTGCTCAAGTGGGATGCACCCAAGCAAGAAAAAGGAAATCACGGTAAATTTGAAGCCTTGTGGATTGGTCCCTTCAAATTTTTTGAGGTATTTTCAAATAACACTTATAAGTTGCAAAATTTGGAGGATTCTAAAGTTTTTGGTGGCCCTGTCAATGGGCACTTTTTGAAAAAAAAAAATTCTTAAGCCATGATTGAATTTTCATTTCATTGTAAATATCATTTTTGTTTTATTTCTAATTGAATAAGTGACCCCATAGCCCTAAGATAAGGAACTGAAACTGCTTGTTGTTGGCAACTCACAGAGATCATGCCATCCCCTATGGAGCCAATGTTATCACATAAACTTTCCTTGGGTATTTAATCCCTTAGGTTTAAATTTTTTATCCTTTAGAATTTATGTTTTCTTCATTTTCCTGTGTGGTTTGATTAGGTTAGCTTGAACAAATAAAGACTTGTGGTTTTGGCTCATTTTTGGCCCACACATAAGTTTTAAGCCTAGGTTCATTCTATGGTTTTTAGGTTTTGACTCACCTCTTGACTTGACATCAAGCATAACCTATCCCATACTATTAATGACTTGACACATCAATCCATCCACTCATACCCTTTATCCTTGCCATGATGTCCCTATGTCTGTTAAAGGAGGTCAAATCAAAGTTTTGAAAAAGGCACTGCCAACTCACTAGGATTTTCCATAGCACACCTTTGTCCTTTGATCTTTTCCACAATTTGTCATATTATACCGAGGTCATGACATACTTTGTTTTCAGCACCATTGTTCATTAAAAGAGAATATTAATATCTGGTCATTAATGATTTTTCTAACAGTTTGAGAATTTGAATTTTCTCTCATGCTCGGCGCTGCTGAAATCACTAGTTCAGGCCAGCTACAGACTACGCTATGAGATCAACTGTTAAAGATAAATTGGAGGTTGAGTTGGATGTAGAAGTTTCTTGACTAGTTACAGATCCTCCATTCTCATTCACATCTCTAGGTATTCCATGAGATCTCTCCATTGCATAGCAAAGTCTTGAGATACCTCCTGCCTCAACTTTTGGTAGCGCTCGACGCTGCAGACTACTTCCTCCCTCATCCATTTTCATCTGTAGATTTCCTCACACATAATTTGAAGCTATTTTCACCTGTATTTCATATATGCTAGAGGTCAATTCGTTTTTATTTTGAATACTGAGTACCCGTTCAATCACTTGGTCTATGTGTGTCCACTGCGCTACAAAAAGACGCTGCTAAACTACGCTACATATCCCATGTTTTCATGCGTTGTGTTTTATTTGGATTGGTAAGTGCTACATTTTGTATTCAAAGACCCCTACATTAGCCTTTTTATTCACTGTATCATCATTCATTCAACTTAATATCTGCTAGCAGTAAGGGGAATTGCAGTCCCTACCTTTCCAAAACTTTGATGACCATGGTGTGGTGACATAAATATGAGCAGTGCATCCCTGCCTTCCTTAACTCATAGTCTCTTTATTTCAATTTTAAAGAAAAATCCATCAAAACAGTCTACTATTAATTCAAGGTGAGTTAGAGAAAAATACCGAGAAAGAGAAAAGGCACTGCTCAGGACACAGAAGTCATCAAGGAAATTGAAGAATAAGAGAGGGAGGCTCATCATTCTCCATAGAGAGACTTTTCACCTCCTCCTGCACCTGAATTGGAAGACGTCCCTTCATCCACTAAAGCCACAACCAAGAGGGGAAGGAAATTTCATTTCTCTTCACTTGCTCCAACAGCTAAGATCTAAATCAGGAAGCCTTTTACTAGATCATCATCACTCAAGGAGGTTGTTGAAGTAGAATTCCTACATAAGGTTTCAGTTCCAAGGAAAAATAAAGATAAGGGTAAAGGCATTGAGAAGCCTATTGGGGTGATAGACAAAGCCCCTGTGCAGCAGAAAGATAAAGGTGAAGCCATTGAGAAACCTGTTGAGGTTATTAACATCAACACTCCACCTAGTAATCACACTTTCAAAAGATTGATTAGACAAATCAAAGAGGCTAGGAAAGAGGTTGCTCGTTTGAATGAAGAAAGTTTGACTGAGATAATTAATATGAAGGAGCTCATGGATATGTACAGTAACACCCTTGATCTGGAAAAAATTTCAGCAAGAAGGGCCCTGCCTCTCCATAAGAAACTTAATAACCTCTACAAGAAAAACATAGGCTTTTAGTCTCAAAATAGAAAACTCAAGGAAAAATTGCAGCATTTCAAGGATGAATTGGCCCAGAGGAACTTGAATGTTCTGGTAAAATATGCCATTGAAAGAGATGAACCGATATTCATGAAGAGTACACCTACAGTCAAGAAGGGTATCCCTGCAACGGAAAAACATGTTGCTATGATAGATGGAATCTATCCTGCAACAAGGAGGAGTGCTAGGTTGATGAAGTAGTTGGGGGATATAAGATCCATTTTTGTGGGTGGTCTCTTTTTGCAAGAGTAAAGTGATCAAGGAAGTATAATTTTTTTCCATCTATACATGCATCTACATGATCCTAATCCATAAGCTAGGTATTTGTTCTTTGAAGGATTGGTCTCATCACACAGAAAAAACACAGACATTCTGTAGCGCCATGGCACTCCAGAATCGTCTATATAGTATGTTCTACATTTTGCTACCTAATATGCTACAAAATATCCTAGATGAACTACACAATGGTGCTACTGAATCTGCAGGAACATTTCATAGATGTAGCTACAAAATCCACAAAGTTGTTTTGATGAATGGTGCTACCAATTCTGCAGGACCATTTGAGATTGTTGGACCTCAGAAATGACGTAT
The DNA here is from genome assembly GCA_000966675.3 of Picea glauca. Classification (NCBI taxonomy): domain Eukaryota; kingdom Viridiplantae; phylum Streptophyta; class Pinopsida; order Pinales; family Pinaceae; genus Picea; species Picea glauca. The sequence continues at coordinate 120,478 of JZKD02S1672679.1, read as the reverse complement.
TTTCATCCACATTTTCCTTCATTATTCATTACATTCCATCGTCCCATTAACCTTTTATTATACCATTTCCATACATACATTTGGGTTTAACCTTATTATTTTCCACTTTATTCATTTTAGTATTATAAGTGAATTTATGATTAAATATTAGAAAATTAACATGTTTTCATTATATCTCAAGGTTGGATGAGTTTTATGATGTGTACATGTACATTTGAATATTTCAACAAATTCAAATATTACCACCTAGCCTCAAATTCGAATTTCATCTTCAAGCTTTGAAGATTTGAAGAATATTTGGGACAATCATTCAAGCATATTCAAAGGAGAAGATCATGGAGATTTTGATGGCATATCTTATCCAAGATTTGTGAGAGATGTGTGGAGGATTTGAATTGATCATATCTTGTAATAATAGGAAAGTGGTTGAGAGAATAGTGGATCTGCAATTATGAGACTCTTATCTTATCTTCAAGACTCTCATGTATAAAAGAGAGTGTTCTCTCTTCATTTGGGGTGAGTTAGAGATGAGATATTAGACTTAGATTAGATTGAATTCTTAGAAGGGGATTCTTATATTTGATTTGTATTCTTTCATTTGTCATGATTTCATGATTTTTCATTTGATTCTTGTAATGGAATTTGAGATAGAATTATTGTGTGAGCTCACATATGTCTTTTGTCATTCAACTCTTCACATGTTGTATTTCTTTCAAGATTAATTTCCTGCTTTCCTAGTTAGTCTTTCAATGCTTTCCTAGATTAATTTCATTTCAACAATTTAGATTAGATTACTTCTACTTCAGTCCTGCATATATAGTGCGTGTGATTCATAATCCTACGAACCTCATATTGACAAATTAAATAGTTGGGCAAGTACTACAACGAAATTAAACGACAATATTTCCACCTAACATTTTGGCATCGTTGCCGAGGAAAACACAATGGATTGAAGTTTAGTTTTATTTTCCTGCAAGCATTACTAGAGTGTGGATTTCAATTCCTGCAACCATAATTAGGGTGTGAATTTCAATTTCCACAAGTGTGAATTTCAATTTATGCAAGAGTGATTTCAATTTCAGCAAGTGTTCTTGATTTCCGCAATTGTGAAGAGTATTTGTTTTCAGTATGAGTGTTTAATTTTTGCAAAGTGTGATTTTTACGCAATTTGTTTCATGGGTGCTATAAGAATCCCTTTTTCAACATGGTTTAACAATGAGTATCAGCTTGGAACTACTCACTCATATTATGGGAGAAGTCAGGATCTCCTCTTCTCATGAAGAGGAAATCTTGACAAGGATTAAAGGTTCAACTACTCCTCCTGAAACAAATGAGGATTCAAGATTTGAAGACTCCTACGCATTGGATGATGAACAAACATCTGAACATGATATCGAGTAAGATGAAGAGGAGTTACAACAATATCCGAGTGAGGGAGACCACGCCTACGAAAGTTATATCGAGCAATGGTTCCAGGTAAGTACTCATTTAGATAAATTTCGTTTTTATTTTCATTTAGTTAGTTTTCCACTACAACAACTAGATTCATTCATTCTTGTACATTTCCATTTTACATTTGAAAATTTTCCATTGAACATATTGTTGTTACTGCTACGTGAGTGGCTACATTGGCTATTTAATTACACGTAACTAAATTCTAATTGTTAATTAGTATAGAGTAGGTAGGATTTTATTTCCAATTTTCTTTTGTTTTAAAATAAGTATGCTCTCCTCTGCGCTTCGAGCGATCACCAGGATCAGAAAATAGGATGCCTCTAATGTTTTCAGGAATACTTTTGATTATGGACGATAAAATTAATTTGCCTAATCTATTTTTTGTCTCCAATTTTTAATTTAGTTCGCTCCATTTGCTATTTTATTTTTTTGTTTTACATTTTTCAATTTGATTTTTATTAGAAACTAATTAAAAAAAAATCAAATATAACAAAATAAAATAAAAATTGTGCATCCATCCTTTGATCTGCAAGTATAAAAACACAGATGAATAGAAACAAAACAAAATTTTACATGTTGTTACAATGAAAATTTTACATGCTGTTATAGCATGCTGATACAACAAAAATTTTACATACTGTTACAACATACTGATATAGCAAAATTTTTCATGTTGTTACAACGAAATTTTACTTGCTGAAATAGTGACGTTTTTGTTGTAACAATGATTGAACACTGTCATGCCTACACTCTTCTCATTTTTAACTTCCGGTCTGGTCCATTTCTAGTTTTGATTCCATATGTCACCTTCATCCAAAACCTGCACCTACTCACTCCAAATCCACCAACGTAATCGCCTCGACTGCCAAGACTAGCATTTGCCTTTTTAATTTGGAGTAAAACATGAAAAACTAATAAAATATTAAACTGTAGATTCATCTTATCACCGTAATTTGTCTCCATCCTTCTAATTTGATCGAAGTCTGCAATTGGAAGCTGGATGTGCAATTAATTAATGAAAAACAAAATCAAAATTTGTTTTCTTTACTTTGTAGATCTTCCAAAATCCTGGCAATAATTTTACAAATTCTTAATTACGGAACGAATAAAAGAAAACAATGGTAGGGATATGATTGTTGGAAGTTGATCCAAAAATAAAAAATCAATCGAATTAACTAAATCTAAAGATCAGGACAATAAATTTTCTCAACTAAGAACAAATCTTTAGTGTATTGCAATTATGGTTGTTGCGTGGCAGTTTCAACTGCCCATAATTTTTCATGCATTTGCTAAGCTTGGAGAAATTCCTTTCGGGATATTCTCCCAAAATTATTGGCCAAAATAGATGCAATAAACTGCCATTTCTTATACCTCTCACATATTTTTCTTAACCATAAGATTTTGTTCAATAATAATAAAAAAAAAAATGGCAAAGAATTAACAAGATCCTGATTTTACGTGAGCAATAATTTGCCTAATAATTGGATGGAGTTTAACAATATATGTATGATTGGCATGAATGCACTAAATTCCACTCAATGGTACCAAATTTCAGTCATATACTTCTGACACCTATGGTTTTTTTTGGATATGCTCAATCTGCAACCCACAATTGATTGAATGGAGGTTGCGTGATTAGTTGTTGAAGTCAGGCACCAACTCAAATAATAATCTTCCTCCAACCTACCTTTCGATAGAGAATCAATCATGCTTTTCAAGTTAGAATTTTGAACATCTGATCAGCTCCCTCACGTATCTTACAGAGCCTCGAGACCTATCTCACATATGCAATGAGAAACGTTCAATCTGAATTTTCTGTCAATTAACATCCATTTGCAGAAAGTCAACTTTGTCTGCAATTTTTGAGAAAACCGTGATTAATTTCAAAACTCCGGGACATGGGTTTTGCGCAGAAGGGTCTTATTTAGTTGACTCACAAGCGGTTTTTGAAAATTCCACTTGGATTGAGATCCGTTTCATTTTTTCGGAACACGATGAAGTCAGATTTCGGGATGGCCGGTTTTCCAAACATGGCGGAATGGACCAATTTGGATGATTGAATTTTCATAACATATCTTTGCTCTCGGCATCCATGATCGATGTGTTCTTGCAGGTAGCATGTTTCTTTATTCAGATCGATTTTGTGTTTTCTCCTTGGTTATTTATTCAGATCGATGTTTGTGTTTGCTCCTTGGTTATTTGTTGCACTAGTATCATATGCTCTCAATTATATTTGACAATGTACTAGTTTGATCATGCAAGAAAAATTCTAGCACATTTTTCAATTGTTTAAATTCCAAAATTTCCATGACAGGTATCTTCCAATTGTTTAAATTATAGAATTTCCATGACAGGTATCAGCAAGAAAACTCTTCATGCTCGACATCGGCACATTCATTCGCATGATTAGAATTGTACCATCAGATTTTGTAGCGGGTGAAGACTATACATTTTTTCATGATCCCCTCAACAATTGTAGCAATTTGATTTAATATCTATGAGAGTACCACACCTCCACATTCTTTGCCTTCCACATTTTTCATGATTCAATAGTAGCAGTTCATATTCCTTCACTTCCCATGATCTAGTTACGGTAGAAACAACATTAGCAGTTCCATTTTCATGATCCTGCAACAGTTACATATTCCATGCTCCAGCATCAACATCAACCATATTCCTCTTGCATTGTTCATCATCATTCTTGGGTAAGTGGAGGTATGTTCTTTTCTAATCTTTAATCATGTAATTCCTTATTTGCTAGCAATGAATAACTTTGGAAAATTCCCTCACCATGCTCTA